>PVJH01019636.1:0-42329 GCA_004026705.1 Nesogale talazaci
TCTACCTTACAACTCCAGCTGGGCCAGAGGATGTGCACTGGTGCAGGAACTGGAAACGTAGGGAATGCAGGACAGATGAACCCCTTTGGACCAGTGGTGAGAAGGACGATAATGAGAGGGAGGATGAAAGGAAATGTAGGGTAGAAAGGGAGAACAGATTGCAAGGATCTACACATGTCCTCCTCCCTGGGGGATGGACAGCAGAGAAGTGAGTGAGGGGAGATGACAGATGGTGTAAGATATGACAAAATAATAATTTATGAATTATCGGGGTTCATGGGAGAGGTGGGAGTGAAGGGGTAAATGAGGAGCAGATACCATGGGCTCAAGTAGAAAGCAAGTATTTTGAGAACAATGAGGGAAAGAAATGTACAGAAGTGCTTGATACAATGGATGTACGTGTGGATTGTGATGAGCTGTATGAGCCCCAATAAAATGATTTTTTAAAAGTCAACATGAATGCTCACACTCACAGCCAACAAGTGGCCCTATAGGGCAGGCCAGAACTGTGCCTAGAGATTTTCTAAGACTAGAGAGGTCATGCTGGAACAAAAGAACCTGTTGCTTCTCCCAAGGAGTGCTGGTGATTTCAGAGTGCTGATCTTGTGGTTAACAGCCCAACCCACTTGTTACCAGGGCTCCTCCATATTGACTATATCATCACAAAGTTGTTTTTTCCTGCTTAGGTTTTATATGAATAGTATCCCAGGTTTGTGTTTCTTTTCTATTTTTCCACTTTGACAGGATTTGGGGTTTTCTTTTGTTTATTTTGGCTGCTTATTTTAACTGCAACTTTTGTCCCTGTTACCATCTATAGTAGCAGTTCATTTTCTGTCATTGCATTTTGTTTAGTAGCTTTAGTTCTGCATTCAATGTCTCTAACACAGGTGAGAGTATTAAGAAATTTTGTTTTGCCTTCTGCTGATCTATATAAATTGTGTTTTACAATTTCGAATGGGCAGCATTTGTTTCAGTGGAAGTTTGTATGTTGCTATAATTCTGGACAGATTTCTGCTGAGCTACAAACTGAAAACTAGGAAGAAATGCTTGTAATCTACTTCTGAAAATCAGTTAATGAAAACACTATGGATGTCAGCATTCACATATGATGATAAATTGTAGGGAAAGGACAAAATTGGGCTGTGTATTTTTCCATCATTCATGGGGTAGTCTTAAGTAAAGATTAAGTGTCATAGATCATAACTACGTTCATTGAAAGACGTTGTCACATTCTTTTTTTCCATATCCTGATGTTATTTTAATATCAGAAATAAGAAGAGTAGCAGGATGTGATTTATTGAATAAAACTGGAGTTTATGTGTCCAATTTGTAAAAATAAAAAATAAACATGGTGATAAAGTCCCTTGCCAACATTGTGTTAAAAAGCAACTATAATATTAGATAACATGATGTGATAATCACAATAATATCAAAATAACACTTCACTCATACTATTAATATTTACAGAGATGCTAAAATCAAGTAGTTAAAGACAGCTATGTGGCCTACCAATTAGAAGCAATTTATATTTGTGGACATTAGAAAAACGGACCCAACAGAATGCAAAGATTATCAAGCCCTATCATTAATATCACATTTAAATCAAAGTTTGATGAAGATAATTCAACAATGGCTCTACGAGTATTTCAACAAGGAAGTGCCAGAAATTCAATCTGGATTTAGAAGAGGCCATGGAATGAGTGATAGGATTCCTAATACCAGATGCATCTTGGTTGAAGACATACATAGTTGTTTACTCATATCATGCTTATTATGTAAAAACATTTGACTCTGTGATTCATAACAAACTATAGATAATACCAAGAAGACGGAAATTCCAGAACACTTCATTGTGCTCTTGCAGAACCTGTTCATGGACCAGGAAGCAGTTCTATGAACAGAACTAGAAAATAATGTAAGTTTTAAAATCAGGAAAGTTTTGACCATGCTGTATCTTTTCACTATACTTATGCAATCTCTGTGCTAAGCAAATTATCTGAGAATCTGGACTATATGAATAATGTGGCATCAGGATTGGAGGAAGGCAATATGCAGATGGCGCAAACTTACTTGCAAAAAGTGAGGAGGAGGCTGAGCCCCGGTGGCCTAAGTGGTTGAGTGCCGAACTGCAGCCCGCGGGTTTGGCGGTTCAAATCCAGCAGCGCCTCTCAGGCGCGGCACTGGGTAGCGCCCATGACCACCAGAGGCAGTGATGCACACAAAAAAAAAAAGTGAGGAGGATTTGAAGCATTTGCTGATTAAGATAAAGAACTACAGATTTGAGTTTAGATTCCAATTGAAATAAACAGAACAAAAATCTTCACAATTGAATCATAGACAATATCATGATAAACAGAGATAGGATCAAAGTTGTTTAGGATTTTATTTTGTTTGGATCCACAATCAATGCTCAAGAAAGCAGCCACCAAGAAATCAAGCAACATATTGCATAGGACAAATATGCTGCAAAACCCCTTTTTAAAGAGTTGAAGTGCAAGAAATTCACTCTAGAGACTAAGGTGCACCTGAGTGAAGCTAAGCTATGTTCAATCACCTCACCTACATGTGAAATCTGGACAATGAATAATCAAAGAATAAAGAAGATTTAATGTATTTGAATTACTGTATTGACAAAGAATACTGAAACTACCATGGATTGTCAAAGTAACAAAAAATCCACCTTGGAATAAGCACAGCCAAATTTCTCCTTGAAAATAAGAAGCACCAAGATTTTGCCTCTCGTGCTTTGGGAATGTTGTCAAAAGAGACCTGTCCCCCCAAAACACGCTATTCTAGGTAAACTAGCAGGCCAGTGCATAAAAGGAAGATCTTCAAGGATATGAAGTGATATAGTGGCTGCAACAATAAATTTAAGCATGACAATATTTACAGGAGTGGCTTATAACTGGCAGTGTTTCATTTTGTTGTATGCAGTGTTATTGTAAGTTGAAATGGATTCAAAGTATCTAACAACAGTAGATGCAATTGCAAGAAAAAGTTACGATGAACTAAAAATGCAAGAATTTCATTCAGGACTGTACGCTCAACAAGCAAATAGCATTAAGTGTTTTAGTATTTACTTCCTTAAACAGAAATTTGTACGGGGGGGAGGAAGTAAAGTTATATATTGGACTTATTCCCCCTAAAAATGATCACTATCTCCAGGTCATCTGATAGTGAAATATTTCCTTCTCATGGCTAGACCCTTGATGAAGAAAGCAAAAGTGATGAAATCAAGGTGAAAGGGAGCTGGAGTTCATATATGCCCAAGAATGGAGGAATTGATATGACGGAATATATAAGGTAAAGGGTGGACAAGTGACATTAGTCTGGGCTCAGAGTGCCCAATCTTTAGGACACTTTAAATGACATCAAAGCACATCTCCTTTGGTTTAACATTAGATCATGAACCCTAGTGCCATAGTGGATTAGGTGTTGTGCTGCTAACCAGAAGGTTAGTAGTTCCAAACCACCAGCCAATCCAAGGGGGAAAGATAAAGTATTCTACTGTGGTAAAGAGTAATAGTCTGAGAAACCCAAGTGACAGTTCTATACTGACTTCTTGGGACACTATGAATCAGATTCACTCAAAGCCAGTGAGGTGAGCTTGAATACATAATTTGGATATGTAATATGAATATATAATTATATCATTAATTTTTGTCATTTCCCACTAAGACACCATAAGTTCATTTCATTAAGAATGAATTTTTTCATTAGCGTTTCAGGGCAATGCTCATGCATTGCGTGGGGAATTGGGGGCAGTGAAAAAAGGTTTGCTTCTTTGGAAGTGGTCATAAATCAATGTACTCAAGGATAGAGCTTAATAAGTTACAGATGCAATGAGGGTGCAGATAAATAATATTGATCAATTCAGAACTGGAGCAAATAAGCTAAGCATTAGATAGAATCATTAACTGTTGTAATGAAGAGTGGCCAAATTCTAATTATTTCTTTTATTAAAATCCTCTGTTTATTAAATGTAATTTCTCAGTGATTATTTTTCATTTTGTATCCTACAATTAATCATAATATGCCACATAGGATTGATTATTAATAACTTTCCTTTATTCTATACATTTTTATATTTTGTGTAACTTTCACTTTATCTCTATGAGAAAATCAATAAGCAAATTAGTCTTTAATACTTAATTGAAATTCAGTGCATTATTTCAACTACTATTTCTGCAAAATTCAAAAAATACCTTCAAAATATATTTGTTGTAAAATAGTGATATTTCTAATACTGATTTTATTGCTTGAAATTGATGTGGCATTTCAATACAAAATTTTTAATGGAGCAACCATGACAACTTTCAAATGGAAATAGAGCCAGAAGTTGTTGAGATCCATAATAGTATTGACCACATAAAACAGAGTCTTTACCTCATAAAAATATGTCTAGCATTATTCTCTAGATATGTACAGCATCACTTTTCTGTCAGTTTGTCATACTAGGATGGTTTGTGTTTTACTGTGACACTGAAGTCATGTCACTGGTATTTCAAATACCAGTAAGCTCATTCAAAGTGAACAAGTTTTAATGAAGAGTCCATACAAGAAAAGACTACAAAGAAGAAATAGGCTGTCCACTTCATAGAAATTAGCTACTGAAAACCATATGCATAACATGCAATCATTTTCACTGTGTTAGTCTGGGTATACTAGAGAAACAAATTCATAGACACTCATTATTTTATGTAAGAAAGAACTTTATATACAAGAATAATTGAATATTGAGAAAATATCCCAGCCCAGTCCAGATCAAGCCCATAAGTCCAATATTAGCCCATATGTCTGATCCCAATCTATAAATTCCTCTTCAGACTCACACAACACAAGCAATGATGCCAAGTGCAGGAAGATTACAGGCCAGTGGATGGAAAGTCTTGTGAATCCAGTGATGTTGTAAAGCATCTCAGTGCTGGCAGGGGTCTCCACATAGTTTCTCCAACTGCAGAGGTGTGTGTCTATCAACCTCTCTCCATGTGTCTTCTCCACAGGGATGTCTGTCAGCAAGGACACACATGTCCCACCCCCAACAAGCTATTACTCACCTTGGTGCCTCTAAATGAGGTCATCAAACTACTAGCTGATTGACAGGCTAGACTCCACCCTATCACTCTAAATCCTCAAATTGACACCAGCTTATGTAACCATAACCACTTACCAAAAGCCTAATGAACAGGAGAACATTATCAGATATAGTACCAGAAGATGAACCCACAATCAAATATGAGCTTCTGGGCCTCAAACCTAATTTCCTGCAAGAAGGAAAGCCTTCAGAAGCTTGATTTGCTGAAATAGCATGACTCAAAATGAGAAGAAATCACTGCATACTTCAATTCCTAATCACAAATTGGGGTGCTGAAAGCATAAATGTAGGAAAAATATAACTTGCCAAAAACTAAATAGAACATAAAAAGCTCAACATTCAAGGATTTAGTGGGTGAAAATGAGCAGACATTAGCCATTTTAATCAGAAAATCATATGGTTCACTGTCAGTAATGACCCAATTAAGAGCAAAGACACAACATTCATTGTCAAAATGGACATTTCAAGATCTACCATGAAGTACAATGATATCTGTGATAGGATAATGGCTGCACCAATACAAGGAAATCTAATCAATATAACTATTATTCAACCACCAAGGATAGTGACAGAGAAATTAAAGAATTCTACTAACATCTTCACCCTGAATTTATTCAAGATGGCAATCAAGATATATTCATGATTATAGGTGATTGGAATCCAAAAATTGGAAACAAAGATAGAAGAACAGTAGTTGGGAAATATGATCTTGGTGACAGAAACTCTGCTGGAGATAGCTTGATATAATTTTGCAAGACTTTTTCATAGTAAATAACCTTTGTGAGAAACACAAAAGACCATTAGGGGTCATGTGAGCTTTTCCAGACAGACTACACAGAAATCAAATTGAAAGCATCTGTGGGAAGAAAGTGGTGGAGAAAACCTATATGAATGACTAAAACAGTCCAGCAGTTGAGAAATCCAATATGATTGACTGAAGCATACCATCTATTCCTCATATAGAAGTTCAGATTAAAGTTGAAGGAAATTAGAATAAGTCTACATGAGACAAAATATGACACTGAATATATTTCAGAGCATTTCAAGATGTAATGTATTAAAGACAAATTACATCAAGAGCTTCATACAGAAAGAAAGTAAAAGGCTATCAGAAAGAGAAGAAAGAAAATAAGTGGGGATATCAAATAAGACTTTAAAATTTGCTCTTAATCCTAAAGTAGCTAAAGTGCAAGCTTCCTCCCACTCACTATCATGCTCCCGCTTCTACCAGACAAGTCTGGTTAGAACAGGGTATGTACACTGGAATCGGAAACATGGGGAATTTAGGATAGATGTTCCCTCATGATAGGAGTGGTAATACTGGGAGAGTGGAGGGATGGTGGAATAGAAAGGGGGAACCAATTTCAGGGATCTACATATAACCTCACTTCTGGGACATGGCCAATAGGGAAGTGAGTGAAGGAACACATTGGAGAGTGTATGATGTGAAATAGAAATTTGTAAATTATTAAAAGTTCATGTGGGGGGAAGGGAAATATGGGGAGCTGGAACTTGGGGCCTAATGGAGGGAGGATATCTTGAGAGTGATGATGGCAACAAGTGTACAAATGAGGCCTGCATACAATTGATGTATGTATGGATCATGAGAGGAGGTATATGAGTACCCAATAAAATGATTCATCAAAAAAGGGGGGGAGTAGAAAGAGGAGCTTATACTAAGAGCTCAAGTGGAAAATTTCTGGAAATGAATGTGGCAACATGTGTGCAAATGTGATTGATACAGATGATGTATGGAATGTTATAATAGCTGTAAGAGCCCCCAATAAAATTATTTAAAGAAAAAGAAATGATGAAGTCAAGGATCATTTCAAAGGCATTTTAAAAGTTAAAGTAAAATATTCTAATGGAATATGCATACCTAAGGTAGAAAATTAAAAAAAGAGAACTTAGCATATTTTAAATAAAGAAAAATTCAAGCCTGGAATTTCAATGTGACTCTATAGGAAAAATGTTGATTGATGTAGAAAGAATTAAAAGAAGATGGAAAGAAAACACTGTGTCACTGTGCCAAAAAGAACTAGTCAATATTCCATCATTTGAAGAGATCGTATATGAGTAAGAAACAATGGTAATGAAGAGGAAGTAAGTCCAAGATGAACCAAAAGCATTAACAAGGCTCCAGGAACGGAAGGAATGCCAATCGAAATAGCTCAACAAACTGGTGAAACACTAGAAGCACCAGGAATTCAAAAGACAGGTTCTTGGACAACTGACTAGAGGAGATCCATATTTGTACCAACTTCAAAGACAGATGACCCAAGAAAATGCTGAAATTATAGAGCAATATCATTGCTACAAAATGCAAGTAAAATTGTACCATCACCCACCAACTGTTGCAGCAGTATATTAGCAGAGATCCACCAGAGCTTCAGGCACGAGTCAGAAGACATGCAACAAAGGGTATCATTGTGGATGTCAGATATATCTCGGGTGAGAGCAAAAAAACAAGATGATTATTTGGTTTTACTGATTATACAAAGACATCTGACGGTGGATCATAATAAATTATGAGCAGCTTTGAGAAGAACG
Source organism: Nesogale talazaci (assembly GCA_004026705.1). Taxonomy (NCBI): domain Eukaryota; kingdom Metazoa; phylum Chordata; class Mammalia; order Afrosoricida; family Tenrecidae; genus Nesogale; species Nesogale talazaci. The sequence continues at coordinate 7,646 of PVJH01019636.1, forward strand.
GAACTTCCAGAACGCTTCATTGTGCTTTTGTGGGACCTGTACAGGGATCAAATGGCCATTGTACAAATAGAACAAAGGAATGCAGCATGGTTTAAAGTCAGGAAAGGTAGGTGCCACATTGCACGCTCTCATCATATTTCTTGTATTTCTTCAATCTCTGTGCTCGGCAAATAATCAGTGATGCTGAGTTATATGAAGGAAATGTGGCACAAGGATTGGTAAAAGATGTATTAACCTACAGTATGCATATGACTCAACTTTTCTTGCTGAAAGTGAGAACTTGAAGCATTTGCTGTTGAAGATCAAGGCTTGTAGCTTTCAGCATAGATTACAGCTCAATGAGAAGAAAATAAAAATCCTCACAACTGGACCCATAGGTAATATCATGATAAAAGAAAAAAAAATAAAGTTGTCGGGGATTTTTTTTCTTGTCTGGATTATGGAAGAGCCATCAAGAGTTCAAATGGCGCAGTACATTCAGTAGATCTGGTGCACGCGATCTCTCTGAAGTGTGGTAAAATAGATGTGCACCTTGGAGACCTAAGATGTGAGCGGGTGTTCCTGGTAGGACCTGTGGATCTCGGGGAAAGGTGTAGAAAGTGAAGGATGCTGCTGCATCTCCTGAAGCAATCTTGAAGCCACTGAGTATCCACACCCTTAGGTAGCTGGAACAATTGTTCTATGCTTTCATGTCTCTTGGAATATTTCAATTTTGAGCAGGTTGAAGCATCAGGGTATCCCGTGTTTCCATGACTCCTGGAAAACACTCCAGTCTCAAGGCAAGTAAGATCCCAAGCCAGCTCACCTGACAACCTTCTGCTTTGACCTCTGAAAAGTAGCGTATCAGAATACTTCCAACGTCCCCATAGGGCGACTAAGATCCTGTAATGGAATAGAAAGATCCTGTGATGCAATTAGACAGTATGATCCTATAGGTGGTTTGTCCTGTAATATGATTGGATGCATTAGTCCTATGAGACAATTAGACAGACTGGCTCAGCCAGCTCCATATCATTTACATAACTCAGCTGGAAACCTCATTTACATAGCCCACAGTGTGGGTTTATTGTCTTTCTTTTTGTGTGTGGGTGTGGCATCACTGTCCTGATGGGAGTAGGAAACCCAACCTTGCTCCTAGAGAGCTGCTCCTGGATTTGAACTGGCAACCCTGTTGCTCAGCCCCTATTGTCTTTCATGTTGCAAAACTGTCAGCGTATAAGGATGTCAAGGAAGAAGATGAAAGAATTTATTTGATTGATTAATAAAGCCTTGCAAAAGCTGTAATAAAGTTATATCTGTGCCAGTAAACCTTGTCTCTGGAGTCTGTGTGCATGCATAGTTACTGCCTCTGTTACCTTCCTGCATGCCGGACCTGTTCCCACAAAAGTGCTTTTGATACAAGTTATGCTATTTTAACTTGTCTCATATGTGTGTGAAAGTTGGATATCGGATAGAAAAGACTGAAAAATAAGCAATGCATTTGGACTATGATGATGGGAAATATATTGAAAGTACCATAAACTGCTAAAGAACAAACAGCTCTGTCTAGGATAAAGTGCAGCCATTAACCTGTTCCTTAGTAGCAAGAAGACATTATCTCGCATGCGTTGGACATGTTATCTGGAGAGATAAGTCTCTGGATAGGACATGGTCGATGAAGTGAAAGGGCAGTGAAAAAGAGTAAGGCCCTGAACAAGATGGAGTGACATAGTAGCTGCAATTATGACTGAAACATAAGCTAGGTTGTGAAGACGGTGCAGAACATTTCCTTCTCTTGTCCACAGAGTCACTCTGCATAGGAACTGATTTAATGCCTCCTAAAAACAACATGTCATGTAGACAACCTCAAATAATTGTCATTAAAAAGAAAGAAAAAGTCATTTTATTTTCCATATCCATACCCAAATCCATATCCCTTTGCAATTCTAGAAAAAAAGCAGCTAATACTCTAATTCCATAGATTCTTTTTGTAGTAGCAATTGATGTTCATTTTCTGGAAAAAGGAGCTCCCTGTGAACCTCAAGAAAACAGCTCAAGGTTCATGTAAGTTACAATTTCAGCAGTCCCCACTTTAACAAGGCTCTTGAATCCATTGCTATATTTGACTTTGGTTATATATTTATAGCTAATTCTCTCAGTGACTGATAAGGTAGAAGATAAACAACACAAAGAGAGAAAAGTTAACTAGGGAAACTCTTAGTGAAATAATTGTTTCAAGTTAAAATTAAATACAAATTTCTTGAATAAGATACCAAAATATCCTTGCATTTTCAAGACTTAGTATTCATCATTACTTTCATCCTATTCTAAATATTTAAAAATATTTTTTCAATTTTACAGAGTCATCTGGAAAAGAGAGAGAAAAAGAAAGCCTAGTTTACAGAATCCTAGTCCTGGGACCAGAAAAGGAAGCTAAAGAGTATGGATTTCCAACTTCACCAGAATACTTATTAACCCACACTTTTAAGGAGGCCTTCATCTTCTCTGAGGGCTCTGCAGTTTTTAAAAGCTTAAAGAGTATGATTGTAGTTATGCATCCTACAGAGTCTGCAATAAATACTAGAGTACAATATAGTTTTATCTTGGAACTGTACTATATACAAATTACAGATCGAGAGCCAAAAGAGATTAAAGAAGAATTTCATTCTGTTACCTCTGTGATGACATTAAAGTGATGGCAAATAAAGTCTTTCGAAACCTCCATTAAAGTGCTCTTTGTTCCATTCTGGTCTCCTCACAGGTTTCTCCATAGCAACTCTCACTCAACCCCAATTCCCAAACTCTAAAACTGCTTCTACTCACAACCCATGAGACTTTCTTTCATTTCCTATCAAACTGCTATTTGACTTGGCTTTAATTATTAATTATAACTAATGATCAACATTTCCTTCTATAATACATGTCCATTTCTCATGTGATCAATGGATTGTATTATTGCCCCCAGTTCTTATCATTCTTTGAATGTATGTCCAATGCAATTAATCTTCATAATCACTTAATACTATAAAATTGACACTCTGGTCATATGATTTTCTTTGAGCTGTAGATGTCTGTAAGACAGGACGCAAGCAAAGATTTGAGAAAGCATTTGTCCAGCTTGCTTGGCTGTCATTCTTAGTTATGCTACCTCATGAAAGTAGGTCCAGGCCAGCTTGTTAAAGGAAGAGTGTCTTGGTATCCCTGCTATTTTAACTGACTTTATTAGTTTACATAACTTCTGTATCCAGACACAGAGTGATGGATGTAGGCACAGAGTGATAAACTAAATCCATTCTTATTATTTAAGTTGCAAAGAATGGAAGAGATTTGTTGTACCTATTAGGATCATAATGGATAACTAATACACACTTCAACAAGAGAAAAATGGGCTGATAAATATAATTTTCTCTTTTGTCAGCTGAGGAGGGGAAAAATCTGTGAATATTTGTAGGCCAATATTTTCTCTGTGATATTTCAATTTAATTAAAATATAGATATGAAGAACAAATTCAAAGGGAAATAAGATAGCCTGCCTACATAGTAATAAGATTACTCTTTACCTTTATAATTGATACAGAACAATTCAATGTTTAGAATTCAAAATTTCATACTAAGGTAACTTACTTCCTGAATAACTGCCAAAATTTGAAAAAATTATTAAGAAAATAATGATCTATTAAGTGATTTCTTGTTTTCTCTTCTATTTAGAAAATGTTCTAGTTTTTTTAAGTTCTTTTTTACAATAATATGTTCAATTTGAAGATAATGTTAAAGATATAAATATAATATAAAATAATGGCAAAAATGGGGGAATGATTATATATTCAAAAAAGGGACTAATCTCTAAAATTTATAGAAAAGTTTGGAAGAGAAGATAATGGATACTACTCAGGATAGGAAGAGATTGGAACTTTCAAGCACTTTCAGTAGAATTGTAAAATGGTATAACCACTGTGAAAATAGTATGGTACTTACATTATAATGTAAAAGAGGGATTCTATATGATTCAGGCTCCCAATACTGCATATATAGTCTACAGAAATAGGAGCTGCATCCATAGATATATGCACATCCCAGTTCATGTAGCACTATTTACAATAGCATAATGCTAAAAACAGTTGTATTTCTATTTAAGAGATAGACTCATTAACAATGGCACTAAGCACAGTGGGACACTATGCAACACTGAAGAAGAATGAATGTGTGAAGCATCCCTATCGTGAACGAAAGACGAGGATATTAGGCTAAGTGAAATTGTCAAATCACAAAAGGGGAAATATGAAGTAGTATAAGAGACTACTTACTATAAAAAATCAAGAAAGGTCCACACATAGAAGGAAATGCTCTTTCACAGTCACCAAGGAGAGTTGCTGATAGGTAAAGAGAAAGTCATAAAGAGTGGATGCTTATAATTTAAGTTGAGAGAAGGGAAAAATCACAGGAGGTGATCAGCATAATATAGTCAAGGCAAAGGAAGATACAGGGAGGTACACAAAGCACAAGCAACAGTGCTAGATAATGTATACACCCAGTGCAACAACAGAAATACCTAAGTGGTGGTGGCTGTTGCTGTTAGGATTTATACCATCAGTTCTGACTCCTAGCAATTCCTATGTATAACAGAACCAAACGCTCCCTGGTTCTGTACCATCCACACAATTATAGTTACATGTAAGCTCGTTGTTGTAGCCGCTGTGTCGATATGCCTCATTGAAGGCGTTCCTCTTCTTTGCTGCCCATCCATATTATCAACCTCAATATTTTTTTTCCGGGGCTGGGTCTCTCCTGAGAAGATGCCCAAAGTACAGGAGTTAGAATCTTGCCATCCTTGCTCCTAAGGTACATTCTGACTACACGTCTTCCAAAACAGATTTTTTTGTTCTCGCTATCTATAGTACTTTCAATATTCTTCAGCAGCACCATAATTCAAATGCACTCTCCTTCTTTGATCTTTTTATTCAGTGTCCAACTTTCACATGTATATGAGGCTATTGAAAATATCATGGCTTGGGTCAAGCACACCATAGTCATCAAAGCAACATTCATCTTTTCAATATTCTAGAGTTTCAATGATCTACACAATTGAGTATCGTTGCTGAGCTAATAAAACTCAAGTAAACACCCTACTAATCTCTAGAAAAGGACATCATGCTTTCGTGAAGAGGACCCTGAGTGAGATGAATTGGCGCATTGGCCCCAACAGTATGTTTAAATATCGCAATAATTGTGAGGATGGCATAAGACGGTCTTTCAAAAGGCAGAAGCAACCATGGGATATTTACTACCTAATACTCACAGCTCTACCCAAAATTTAGAATACTGAAAACAACAAACGCTGGAGAGGGTATCATGAGATTGGGACTCATCCACTGCTGGTGGTCTTGTAGATACATATAACCACCGTGGAAAACGATATGGCAAGATCTTAAACAAATGACAGTTGAACTAACATATGATCTGGCAATACCTTTACTAGCACATAGCCAAAGAAAATATGCAGCAGGGCATATGCCCCAAGGAAATGTGAAGCAGGTCCTGAAAAGATGCTCACAGCCCGTGTTAATCCCAGCATTATTACTAATAGCAAGAACCTGAACACAACTTAAATGTTCATCAGTAGATGACTGGACACAGACACTCTGGTAGAGAAAACTGTGCATCCCTATCAAATAGCAATGAGTCCAAGAAGTAGTTAAACACATGGAGTGAACTGGAAGTCATTGTGTTAAGTGTAATTAGTCAAGCAACACAGGACAGATGAGAGTCTACTGCTGTAGAATTACACAGAAAAATAGACTGAAGCCTGGGATCATAGGGCAACCAGGTTCTTTACGGGAAGGCCAGACAGCCTGGCAGAGAACCTGACCAAGGAACCATATACCACCTGCTCCAGGTAAGCATTTTGAGTAGGTAAGTATTTCAAAACACACTAGGCCAGAGGGCACCTCACATCATTGGAGATCAAATAGCCAATGGAGGAAAGGGACTGTATAATATGAGGCTGACATGCATATCTCTGATGAGCCCCCCACTCCCCAAGACCAGTAAACAGCCCTATCACAGGAAGGAAGGATATGGATGGGAAGAGTAATGCGGGAGAGGGAAAATGGAGCAAGCACTTCAAGGAGAGCACAGTGGCATATCTGTTGATAAGAAAAGAGTGGGGAGTGACTTGCAGAACTGGGGAATAATGATACTGCTTTGGGGACATAGGAGGGTCTTCAGGGGCATGCACTCAATGGACTGAAATTTCCTGGGCTTCTGCTTGCATCCTGGGGACCGAGGTCAGGTGTCATGGTGTATTGAGACACTGAATCTTGGACCTTCAAGACACACAGCATGCTCCAGACACTGCACCTATATGATGTCATGATGAAACTCCATGGGGTGAATTGGACTCTACCTCAGACACACATGGAACATGAGGACTTAAGCTGGAAAATACAAGGTGTATGATGAAGCAGTGGATAGTTGTATTGATGTTGGAGGCCTGTTGGGGGGCAGACAGATAAAATATTGCTACAACAATGCCCCATATGTTATATTGGTATATATTATTCTGGTAAACCTGTTTTGATTATTCTGATGCATTTGGATTTTTCTTGCTCATATGGAGTGAGGGATTAAAATGTGCTGCTTGATGACATTTGGAAGTGCTAAAGAGATAAATAGTTCACTGGAGAACATTCACTGGAAGACAAGTATCCACAGAACCTCTGCTTGTCTCCTTGTGGGACATTCCTGTTGACAAGCCACATGGAGGCATCCTGATGGCAGCCAGAGTCCTAGAGCTGGAGAAGCCATGTGGAGACCCATGCCAGCACTGACACTTCCACCCCCATTGAATCCAAAAGACTTTCTACCCAAGGGCCTGTGATCTTCCTATACTTGGTGTCATTTCATGTGTTGTGTGAGTCTGGAGAGGAAATTATATACAGGTAACTGGCATATGGACTAATATCAAATTTATGAACTGAATTTGAGCTGGGTTGGGATGTTTTCTTAATATAAAATTACTCTTTGATATAAAAGTCTCTCACATACACCTATGAGTCTCCCTGGATTGTTTTTCCTAGTTCACCCTGACACACACAAACACACATGCGTGCACGCGCACACACATACCACCATCATCATCATCAGTCATTGAAGGATTGCAAAGCATATAATCTGATATTGAAGGGAGAGATTAGTATCAGAAACTGAAGTCTGAAAATCTGGTTTGTAGAAAGCTAAGGATGACAGTAGAACCCCAAGATTCACTGGTAGAATTTTACAGAAAATAAAACTCTGGTGAACTTGCTCTGATAATAATTGTGAGTTAGGACGAAAGAGGTCACTAAACAGAGTGCATTGGTCAGTTGAGTATAGAAGGTCCAGAAACTTGATTCCAACAGTTAAAACTTTTCTACAGATTCCCCCTAGGATGTATGCTTGATCTGATCTGGTTTCCAAAATCTTATGTATTAAGGGTTGTATTATTTTGCCTTGTTTCTTATTGCCCATATTACAGGGTATCTCAGTAATGTTACATAATTGGGGCTCACCCTGTTGAAGTGGCGGTATATGATTTTTTTTTAATTTTTCAGTATTTAAAAACAAGGACTGATAAACTTATGGAGTCAGCAAACGGTATAAGAGTTTGAGGGAGGGGCTGAGCCCCGGTGGCATAGTGGTTGTCCGCGGGACTGCGGCCCACTGGGACGGAGGTTCAATTCCTGCTCACAGGAGCAAAGGCTGGGCCTCCTACTCCCACCACCAGGGCAGTGATGCCTAATTTAAAAAAAAATTAAAATAAAAAAAAAATTTTAAAGAGTTTGGGGGAAGGGAAGGAGGGGGTGGGGTGAAAGGGTAATGATGACAAGGGGTTCATATAGAAAACAGAATGTTTGAAAACTGATTGTAGTAGCAAATGTACAATTCTGCTGATTGAACTGTACCACAGCCTGAACTAGTTATGTGGCCCCTAAATGAATACAAGGAACTTGGCAAAAAGATAAGATGCCCATGGGATAGCTGGCGGTCTCATATGGGATATCCCATAGCTGATTTGTTTTTTAAAATAATTATAAAGTCTCATTCATTGTATAACTTCTGATTTTTGTGTTTTTGATTTTCTAAGTCAAAAATGGAGCAGAACTTTAGAAATCAAATTTAAGACCAACATGGATGAGATCCATAGGATATTGTATATAAATCCTAGTAAAAACAAAATTAACAAATGTAATGCTAGTGGATCTAAAGATTGGTAAGCAATAAATTATGTTTCATTATTTTCAAGTGTGTCACACACAATTAAATAATCATGGTCTGCACAGTCATTTACCAAATGGTAAATGTTAGTTGTCAAATGGTAAACAAGTATGTGGACAATGATTACTTAATATTTTATTTAATATGTATTTAGCTCATATTATTCGATTTATCTGCTCCATCTGTCAAACTTTCAGATGCGAAAACAATGAAGGCATCCTAGCTCCATATATTACACAGAAATCTGGGAAAGACATGTACATATTCTTGCTTTTTGTGTGTGTGCGCCTTACTTCAACATTGAGACCAATTTGCCAAACTGTGGTTTTCACCTTTGCATCAACAGAAATGATGTCTGGTTTCAAAATTGAAAGAAAAAAAATTGAAAGAAACCAGATAGATGATTTGATGACTTTCTAAGTGTTCTTTTAGGTACTATATGATGAAATTTTATGTAGGGCGTAGCACCATAATTTAGTTTGCTTTAATTCTGTTTAAGCATTTGTTTACCAGAAATATTTCTGTATTCAATTCTGAAGACTCCCAACTGTGTTAGTCCAGGTAGACTAGTGGAACAAATTCAAGGACACACATATGGATATAAGGAATGGGTTTGTATTCAAGAGGAACAGGACATTGAGAAAATATCCCAGCCCAGTCCAGCTCAAAGTCACAAGTCCAATATTAACCCATATGCCTGAAATCAGTCCCTAAAGTCTCCTTCTGACTCACGAAGTCACAGGTCAGTGGCTACAGAGTCCCGACACTGACAGGGGTCTCCCCATGTCTCCTCACTTCCAGAGCTCAAGGTCCATCAACAGCATCCGTGGTGGCAGAAACAACTCATCGCTGGAAGAGGCCTCCACCTGGCTGCCCCAGCCTCAGAGGTCCGGCTCTGTCAGGGCAAAGCTGTGTGGTTTCTCCACCGGCTACTCCAGCCTCCCAGACGCCGCCATTCTGTGTTGCCTGTGGTTAGTCATCTCTGAAACTAATTCCCAACAACTGGGGAAGATAGCTTCCCATCTTCACGAGGGAAATATCATGAGATTTCCCAGGAGTTTCAGGTGAAAGCCATGCCACATAGAGGCCTCATTTGCTACCCAATGGCTATCTCCAGATTAACAGGCCAGACTTCACCCCTACATTTCAATCATAAAATTAACATAAGCACATGACTGCCACACCAACTGTCCAAATGAGGAATCTAACTTGGGAATTAAAACCTGATTATTCTCTAGGATGAGTGAAGAAACAATTTAGAGAAAAGATTGATCGACCTTTCAGTAGAGAAAATAAAGGAACTGCTAACATGTCATTTTAATGAGGCATGAAAGTGTCTCCAACAGCAAACGACATTTTACTTCTTACATTTATGCTAGTTTTGTTTACTTTTCATAAAAGCATCATAAGGTCAGGATGGGCTGTCTTAAGCAGAAGGTTGAGTCATGAGGGCACACTACTGGTTGACAGTAAAAGACAACAGAAACTCACAATTTCAGACTGTATGTGCGTGCGCGCTGTTTTTCCCCCAACTAGGACACAATTCAGCATGCTGGCATTTGGAAATCTTAATATCATGGTGCTAGTATATTGTATTATGTGCAATAAATATGTATATATTTTAACAGACTCAAATCTCTTCCTAAGATTTGAGATATCTTGGTTCATTCACCTTCTTGCTTTTCCCATTTTTCACATTTTATAACTTCTTAAACTCAGCTCTTCATTTAGTTATTATAGCTTGTGAACATATACTAAATCAAGTTCTTTAGAAGAGCGGCAGTCTAACCTTGGATTCACAAATCCACTTGTACATGTCCCACTGACACTCAACTCTTGACAGGCCACCTGTTTTTCTCCCTGTCTCTCCCTCAGCGTTTGCTTTCAACAAAAAGCTTCTTTAAACAGCTGAATGATGCCAACAGATGGAGATCCATGGGAAATAGATTTTTGCTTACACACCAGGGAACTAGATTTAATTGCTCAGTCACATTTTTCTCCTCTATGGACACTCTTATCATATGGGTAGGATTTCAAGAGGAAGTACTGGCTTCAGTCATTAAGGAGAAACACAAATTTATAGCTAAACGCAAATATAAGAGAAAGAAAAATAGATTGCTAGAGTTGTGACCTCTTTTCTTATAACTAAACATATAAATCCACAGGCTACTTAAACATTTCCAACTATTTTCTCCCTGACTGAATAAGAACTATCTAGAAAAAGGTGATCAGGGCATTGGAAGCAGTGAAGTGCGAGAATTTAGGTTTTATTATTTTTCTCTTCAACTCAATAATAATGGTCAAAACAGCATGGTTCATTTTGAGTCACAACCAGGTCTTGGGCCGTGCTCACAAGTGCCGCTGTCCTGAAGCCCATTGTGGCAGCCGTCATTTTAATGTAGCCCATTTGGTGTCTTCCACTTTTCACTGACCACTAGTTTGCCAACACTCCTTTCTAGGGCCTGGTTTCCCCTGGATTACATGCCCAAAGTGCTTCAGGCAAAATTTCACCACATTAACTTCTAAGGAGCTTTCTGGCTGGACCCCTCCAAGATATAGCTGTTGGCTTTTCAACGGTCTCCTCCAATCAACACCATGATCCAAATACATCAAATCTTCTCCCTTCCTCATTGTCCAGTGTTCTCATCCATACGAAACAAAAATACCATGAATTGTGTCGGGTGCACCTAACTCCTGGAAGTGACCTCTTTGCTCTTTAACGTTTTGCAGAGGTGTGGCAGGCTTGCCCAAAGCAATCCACCACTGGACTGCTGAATGCTGCACCAGTAAGCATTGGCTGGAGATCTGTTGTTCCCTATTAGGTGTAACTGCATTCCAAATGAGTGAAATTACTTTTTTTTTGCTTTCACTAGTACTTCATTTACTTTTTTTCTATGTGGATATCATGCCATTAAACAGTTATTGATTATTTAAAATTAACTGTACTATTCAGGAATTGAAATCAAAGTGAAAACTTCTAAAGATTATAATATTTACAAGAATATTTACAATTTACAAGCTGAAAATTGTTGTCATTAAATGACTTCAAATAAGTTCCAACTCATAATGGTCATATCTCTGTACAGTACAATGGGAAGCTATTCTTTTGTACTTTGGTGCCATCACACTTACGAGGGGCAAGAATGAGAGAGAAAATTTAGTTGAGGATGTCTCTTAGACATCAATAAAATATATTCATTTTATTTCATTTGGACCCTTAAAGTCATGTCTTCTTCATATTCTGTACAGTGAAATGAGAGGGTGATCTAAAGGTACTGGAAACTAGGAATTGTTTCAAGGGAAAGCACGAGGCCATTGAGCTTCAGCTGATCAAACATTTGTTTGGGCTTTTCCATGGGACAATATATGTATTTGAAACAACAAGAGAAGAACATGAAGTGGTCATTCAATCTTGGGTATTTTGTACTCATTTCTCAAAAGCAAATGAAGTGAATTTGTCACTTCAAAGAACACCTCTAATGTTATTTGTTTGTAGTGGTAAAATGGATGCTTATAAGCAAAGTTTAATATGTTGGAAACCTTGTCTTCTTCACCTGGTCTTCTTTCATGAACTTGAAAATTGTCAACATTTGTTAATGTTTCTGATGATATTTGTGAATGTATTACTAAATATGTTTTTCTTAGTGCATAATAAAATGTGGCAACATTTATAATATTGCTATAATCAGTGAACCATTATTTTTAGTTCATGGATTTACAAAATCATGCATAGATAAAATATCCAGTCAAAGTAGGAAATAACAGATTTTTTTAAATAAGCTCATTGGTTTGACCGAAATAAAATACAAAATATTCATGAATGGTTTCAGATTTCATTTTGCCACTAATCTTAAATAAACTACCACCTATTTTGTGATATAATATTAAAAATAAATATCCAAAATTATTTGCAGAAGATATTAAACTATTTTGCCCTGTCTGCTTGTATAGGTCAGATATTGTATTCAGTCACATGTTCCTCATGCACCTTAAACAAAGCAAAATATCTCAACAGATTTAATACAGAAACATAAAAATTAAGCCACCTTTTAATAAGCTGAACACTAAAAATTGTTTAAAATTTTAAAACAAGGTCATTCTTATTTTGGGTGGGGGGACATCACTGCCTTCTAGTGGGAGCCCCAGCCTTGCTTTTGGAGAGTACTCTTCTTATTTTTAAATAGTAAAGTTGTTTTCATAAAGCACATTTCATGTTTTAATTAATAAGAAATAATTTATTTTTAATTTTATACTGCATGGTCTATGGATTCTAAGAGAGAAAAGATGATTATAAATCTCTTAGCTCAGTTATAGTCCATTAGGACAAAGACAATGAGGCTACTGGATTTATATACACAGTTCTCAAATTTTGAGATGTTTGAAAACAATTTAGCATAACCACATATGTTACAAATTAATGGGCCTTTATCTGACTTTGAGTATTTATTATGGAGGTGCTTACTGCCAGGACCGCCTCTGGGCTTCCAAGAAGATGACTGCTTATCAGAGTAGAAAGTTTGGTCTTTTTTCCACGAAGCTGCCACTGGTTTCAAACTGCCAACCCTGCATATGGAAATCCAATGAAGAGCCCCGATACCACCAGGGCTCCTTTCCATAGTTTAATTCCATCTTACAACTTGTAAAAAAAAAAAACCCGGCATATAGGTACTTCGAAAAAGAGCTTGAGAAAGGAGAAAGTGGGTAGCAAACAAGCACAGGTGTACATTGTTTGCACTAAATAATTGAAGAAATAATTGAATATGCCAATCAAAATAATTGTCAACATCTACTATCTCCTCCAGAAAGTTTGTGTATTGATCAAGATAGAAACAAATGTAAGTGGAATGAGATTTTCTCAATAGAAAACTGCATCTGCAACTTTAATTTTCTATTAAACATCGAAATTTAACATCTGTGTTGTGACTTAACCTAAATAAGAACAATTACTTATGCTGGAGCATTTAAAATTAACATTACAGACATTCCAATATCCAGCCATTTGTTCTTGAATCTCTTGATACATTTTATGAACCTTTATTAAGTTACATAATTATATATTCTGCCAATTCTCTATAGGAAATTTTTATCACGTATCTTACTCTGCTACTGTCCTAAAAACTGTTATACATATCTATTTTACTTCGATTAGCAGAAATCATATGTGGTTATTGGGCAAAACAGAGTCAGTTCTGAGTGTTATTAGGAAGGTAAATACTTGTAACTAATAGTTCCTGAAATGTTGAGGAAGCAGTGGAAAAGAAGCAATGAATGCATGAAATATAGGAATGAAAACTTGAACCAAAACACTCTGTCATTGGTTGACATATGTCAATTTTGAGAACCTAGAAGCAGATATTTTTGGCAAATAAAAGAATCATAAAAATCTAAAAAGTCTTTTGAACCCAGGAGTGGGTGTTTATCCTGAGGGAGAAAAAAATGGAAGATGAAAGTCATAATTCTTGAACTGTTTCATTACCAATTAACTATTAATTTAACTAACCAGGAGCATAAGAACATGGCAAGATGATATAAAAATATTTAGATGTACAAGTTGATTTTAAATTAGATTTATAGATTATAAATTATAGATTTATAATTTTTATTTTAGTAAAATTTAGCTTCACCTATATTAGAAGAATCCTTTGTGTTCTATGATTCTATAAGATTGCAAATAAAGACAAAAAACTGTTGATACAGAAATGAGAAAACAAATCTCAAAAGTGGGAGAAAACCTTCTTGACAATAATTGCTACATGCATCTACCAGAAAATAACTTTTACTCTGGTTGGATTTGAATTCTAGTTCGACAAAACAGTGGAATTATCTTGAAAGCATTGTTTGGAGGATCAGAGATTACTTGTGCACGACTGACTAAAAGCAAACCAAACTCATTTCCATCAGTCAATGCTGCCTCCGATTTCCCTGGACTGTTCCCTGGAGAATCAAGCCCAGTCTTCATTTTGCAGAGCTGTCCACCATGCAGACGCAGCCCATCTCAGAGCCACTATACCATGAGGGCTCTTGCAGAAGATGAAGGCCACATGATTTTCTCACGTTAGTACTCATAATTTTATTATTTTGATAAAAACACATACAGTGATAGAAAACTAATTGCTGGTGGTGCATTTTCACATGCAAGTGTGGCGGAAATACAAAGTATTCAGCATTACTTGAAAATATATTTGCAATGAGGAAAAGGCAAACAATACAACCTGAAAAAAAATAAGTTTTTGTAGGGCCTACACTCAGAAATTGTGGTCACCATGCAACAAAGCTTTTATCGGGATGAAAGGATGTCAGGTTTCTGAATGAGAAAAGTTATAAAAAGCTACTTAATCTAGAAAGATGACAGCTGAAAGGACATGTAGTCAAAATAAATAGCAATAGAGGAAAAGCATTTTATTAACGTGGGCTTTCCACATATAGACTTTATACTGATTCATTAGTGGATTTATGTTATATATATTCCTTATCTTCTCAATATGAGAAATAATGCATATACCTTTGAGTAAGTTTTCTCATCATTATATAAATTAATGTCATTTAAAATTATCTCATTAGGTTGCCCTGAAAGACAAAGAATGAAAACGTGTTATGAAACTATTTATAAAGATTCATTCCTCCTATATAATACCACCAAAAGCCCTGATATCGTGGTAATTGTGCTTTGGGTTGCAAATCTGTGAAGTCCACACTTTGAATGCACCAAGGCGTCTGTGGGAGAAAGACCGCGCTTCTACTCCGGTAGAGAGTTACAGTCTTGGAAACTCACAGGGGCACTTCTCTCCCACTCGACAGGGTAAGGATGAGTTGCCATCAACTGAGTGACAGTGAATTTGGTTTGGTTATTAGAACACAGATGTCCTGACAAGAGTAATTGACTTTGTACTCATAGCTCTTCCCCCTTTAAAGAATGGCTATTTAATTTGATGACAGAAATAAATAGCAACTAATCTGTGATTGTGACTACACAATTACCAAAGCTGAATTGAAGAAAATTTCTTCATATGAAGCCACTAAACAATTATTTCCACCCCGTTTTATTCCTATGCCTAGCTCTATGTGGAAGCATTCCTAGGAGTACAAAGGTATAGACTTTTAGATTCGCAACAGTTACGTTCTTTGTTCTCATGCTAGTTGTTAGCCATCATTGGATCGATTTCAGCACATGGTGCTCACACAGGTAGTCTGGATCTGCTTCACAAAACCCATGACCTTTGGGGAGCAGATCACCAGGTTTGTCTTCCAAGGTTCTTCTGAATGAGTTTGAAGGACTACCCTATCAGCTAATCTTCAAGAACTGAACTCTGCACCTCACAGGGACTTTCATGATACGGTGAGAGAGAACTTTTGATTGACAGCCAAGCTTTTCTTTTCCATCTTTCTTAAATTAATCCTTCTTGCACCTCAAGGTTACTGAGATGCATTAGCAAAAACATCTGGGACAATCAAGCAGAAGGACTGACACAGCAGCAAAGAAAAGCCTGAATTATGTGGATGACCCGGGACGCAACAGTTTTTTCATTTGCTTTACATGAGTCACTATGAGTGACTCAATGGCACCTAAAAATAACAACAAATATAGATAGCATTTATGTATCTTTAGGTTAGCTTAAGACACCTACCCAAGTCTTTTAAATTGAGTAAATTACAACTGAAAAGATGAACTAGCAGTTATAATGTAGTTGAGATCATCTCCAGGATACAGAACTAAACCAATTTCAGCAATTAAACCTACAGTTTAACTTTTCAACTGCCATCCTAAATGTGTGAAGTGATTCGTTGTTTTGCAAAATTCCTTTAAGGGTAAGTGAATACAAATCTGAAGTTCAGCACTGTTGCCACACTCTAAGAAATTCACTTTAACAGCTTTACCTTTGCAACCTCAATGGATCATTATATATAAGAAGTGATACATTTTACAAAGGAATTTTTAATTCGGTGACTGCATCTGGTCACTGTCAACTCACAACACAAGATTTATTATTTGAATGCTTAATCATCAGTGTCCATGGTTTGTTTATAAAGAATTCCTCTTTGAAATGTATCTTGATCATGATATATCACCTCGCGTTGATCGTTACAGGAAAACCTGCCACCAAAAGCTGCAAATTGCTTCGAAAAGAGCTTTATCTGATTATTAGATTTCAAAGCCCCTAAGCTTGTGCTAATCTTCCACAGAGGAGATCTAAGCCAGACTGTGGTGAACACTTCCTGCTTCATCTATGATTTCTTATCTGAACCCGCTTCCATTTTTTCCTGAAACTTTCTAAAATAAGCATTGCCTCTCTTTGATCCAGAAGTTTTTAGCACTCTAAAAATCATTTATTTGAATCAATCCCTAGAACTACAATGTAAAACAGTGACAGTAAAACCGCTAAGCCTAAAAGCATAAGAAAGTACTTCTCTTCTGAACATTTTAAACTCAGGCCATGAATAAAAGACCATCCATGTCCTCAAGGAATTTTTCCATTAGCTTCTATTGCTTGTATACAGTAAGAAAGATAATATTTTTCTTATTGCAACACAGAAGTTTGTTACTTAGTACAGACCGAATCTTTCCAACCCCCAAAAACACTTTAGATAAAATAGAAAAGATCAATTTATTTTCTGACTCCCTTAACAAAAAATGAATACTATTTTCATGTTTAATATTGATATAGCTAAAGAAAAATGTGTGTGTCTCTGTGTGTAAATGCGAACTACAGCTGTTCTCAGGCTAAAGGAATCTCCATGGCATCAGCCTCCAGGAATTGTATTTCATTCATTCTTTTGCCATGGTAAAGGAGTCAACACGATCCAGATGGTGGTTCTGGGTGTTAAAGTGTTTCTGCTTTGTAATTGCTGTCTGAGACCCCAGGCCCTGCTTTATAGTGCTTAAATAATTGATTTCACCCAGTCTTCAGTTAGAGATAGCAAATCCAAAATATTTTCCCACTAATCCTTAGAGTGGGGAATTTCTTATGGTGCTCAGTTTTTCAAAATTTATGAATTCATGGGAAATCACATAGTTTACAGAGAATTCCACTTTTGCTGGAATGGAAAATGAAAGCCTTATGCTAATGATTCATAAAATGTCAGACTAGAGTTCTAGGCTGACTTGAAAAAACAAGAATATTATTAAAGGCATGAAAGTTGTAGGACTATAATGGTCCACCTCTGAATAGATTATTCTAGGTAAATACCATTTTTGTTTGTTTTTGTTTTTAAGTAAGCAAGTTAGTAAAAATAGAAGATTCCAAATAACACATAACAACTTATTTGTATACTATAAAATATATAGTGGACTAACCCTTAAGAATTTGAACCCCCTTGACCCATTTTAAAGTTGTTTCTGTTTTTAATAAGTTTCCTGTTTTTTAATATATTTTATTTACTTTTCACTTGATAGTTTTCTGTTTTGTTTTATCATTGCTGTTGGGGTTTTTTGTTGCTTTTTGTATGTTTTCTGTATGTAAAACCTAGAATAGGCAGAGCTCTAGAGAGAGTAAGTGGGTTTATGTAGGGACATGCTGAGGGACACTGGGGAAAATGGGGAGCAGCAGCACTGAGTGCATGAAGAAAATGTTCTGAAATTGATTACAATGAAGATTGTACATTATTCTTTCTTTTCTTCCATGAAGTTAAAAAAATCATTTTATTGGGGGCTCATACAACTCTTAGCAAAATGCATGCATTGTCTCAAGCACATTTGTACATATGTTGCCATGATCATTTTCAAAACATTTCTTTCTACTTGAGCCCTTCGTATCAGCTCACTTTCCCTCTCCCCAACCCTTCCTCCCTTGAGAACTCTTGATAATGTATAAATATTTTCCCAAGTCTTACAGAGACGAATGTGTCCCTTCACCCACTTTTCTGTTGTCTGTCCCCCAGGAAGGAGTTAGATGTAGCTCGTTGGGATTGATCCCCCCCCCACACACACACACACACACACCTTCCCCTTCTCCTTCTAGTATTGGACTCTCATTGTTAATCCTGACCACTGAATTTTATGTTATGTGACTTATACCAACAAAACTACTTTTAAAAGGACTATATACTATAAAATATGTAGAACAATTAACCCTTATGAAAGAAGCACTTATTTCCCAGTATTTTATGGCAATCTGCTGACCAACCCCACCAGCCATTCTACAAAAGAAAAATTTGGCTGTCTGATCCCATAAAGACTTAACAGGTTGGCATATGGGGGAGTTTACTCTGTTCTGTAAGATTGATTTCAGTCACAATCCATGGGACTGTAAAGCATTTGGCTTGAGAGTAGACTTTCAATAACTGGTGAATATCTCATAAAGGAAGACTTCTAAATGTTTAGCCACCAAAATAAATAAGTTAAATAGAAATCTGTTGTTATAAAAAAAGCATTTTGATATCACAGCTACTTTTTTGCCACTGAAAGCCAACTTTCATTCACTCTTAGAATTAAAGAAGGAGAGATTTTTTTTTTTTTTGTAGAACATAGTGACTTTGTGTTTAGAGCACTTGGCTGTTAACAGAAAGTTTGGGATTTCAAACTCACCAACCACTCCACAGAAGAAAGATGAGTCAGTCCATTTCTGTGACGATTACCAGCCTCAAAAGCCCTACTCACCATTGTTCTCCTAAAGTGCTTCTACATGCCGGAATCACCGAGAAGGCAATAGGAATATACATCAATTTTAATAATGAATATCACTTACTTTCATTGCTTACATTGTAAAGAAATTAGAGGCTGAATATAAATTAAAGCAAAACATGAGATTACTTAAAATCAAATTAGAAATAAACTTTCCGGAAGGAAATCAAAATACTGCTTTAGGATAGCTGCGCTAAGGAGATTATGATACTCAGACAATCAATTTGGCTGTAGGAGTTTTGACTGCTAAGACAGCACAAGGGAAACATTCTGGGTTGCATTGTTCTCATATTTCCACAGAAGAAAGCCTGAAAACTCATCTGATGCCACCTTTTCTCATTGAATGAAATTGTGCACCAAAGTGGATGTTGGCATGTATGTGTAGGCAGGCCTGGTCAGTACAAAACTTGGTGATGCAGGCGTTAAGGTGTCAGATGCAAGAAACTCTAAAGGAAACAGAATGAACCTTAATTTATCTTCAACCCTTAGTAAGTACACCTTATGTGAGGGTGCTTTGGGGTCCCTGATTTGGGTTCGATCACTAGTAACCTACATACCCATGCTTACACAAATCAGTAAGTGTGTCAATATATTATGGAGACTGAAGAACTCACTGCATTTCTTTAAGTGATGCCTTAAAGAGATGGAAATTGTGTAGAAAGCATGGCCTTTTAAAATGTACCTCATATGTTGACAATTGTGCTTTCATTTTAACATTTCTTCATAAGTAACAGGAAGACAGCTATGGGGTATTTTGATAAAATGTGTTTTAATGATATAATCTCTTGTTAGAACATTGGCCTAATGTTTCTAATAATACTGTGTACAGTGAAAAGCTTTAGTATGTGTGCTTCTATGTTTCTATATTTGAAAAAGGATAGTTCTCCTGGGGTAGTTGTCTCTAGATGAAGGGAAGTGATTGTATTGCCTTTCAAAGACATGGCAGAGCAAGACTGATCCTGATAGAAGAGTTATCCTCATATGGATTTTAAATACTAAATTTCTGGGTCACTTTATGGTGTGAATTATAAGACTAGCTCACTACCTGGATTTTTATAATTTATCTTTAACTTAACAAGGAAAGATCACTATCTGTGTTTTTAAGTTAATGAAATTTCTGTATGGGCAGATTTATGTCATGAAAGGTATGAAGAAATATGTGTTTATTTTTAGCAGCACTTTGGTGAGGAAAGACAGAAGCCAGTTACTCTATAAAAAACAAAACAAAACAAAACGCCGTTTCTATGTGCAGGGAAACCTACATTTTCAGCAGCTGTGGCAGCAGTTTCAGTGATCTTCCCGGAGAGATAACTGGTTTATAAAAAGAAACGCTTGCAAGAGGTCTCTCTAGGCAGAACCAGGAGAACAGGTAATGTCTCCAAATGACCTCCCCATTCATCTCTTTCTCAGCCTTCTGACAGCCACTAGGACAGTGTGGGAAACTCAACTGCTTTGTTCTTGTCAGAGAAGAAGGGCACACAGTGTCTTGAGACTGAAATAAAGAAAAATCTGGCAGAGCGCTACCATGTTCTTACGAGTTAGAGAAAAATCAAAGCAAAACTATGTTCATAAAAGAGATTCTGGCCCACGTGTTCTCATGTTCTTTCTGATCCTGCAGCCGCCGCGAGGACCGTGACCCTGCTTCTCCTCGGCCCACAAACACCTGGCAGCGAAGCCCCCAGACTCGAGTAGTATCGGACGCAGAACCTGTGCGTAAGAACGCAGACTTGCTGGAATCACTCAAGGAAAGATGGAGCAACTGTTATTCCAGGACAGAAACGAAACGCGTGCATCAGAAAAGGTGACTCCAATATACCGAAAGAATACGGCTGCACAAAGACCAGAATCTGATCAGATAAAACAGCTTAAGAAGTTTCTTGAGACCTACAATTAACTTGCAGAAACCTGCTTGTTTAGGCTGTGTTAAAGACTTCACGACATAGACGTAAAACCTGACAAGACTAGGTGCTCAAAGCATTGCTTACAGAAACATTTTAAAATGGCACAAATAATGCCCGCTGGATTTCAGGAATATCATAGTCAGCAGGATGAAGCTCTACAGCCAAAGCAGGACTCCTTGGCCAGCCACGACGGAAGTGGGTGGACCAGGGATGTGATGTTGCACTGGAAGGAGGACTTATTCCGTAGAAGACCTCTAGAACAAAGCCCACTGTGACCCACTGTCTAGCAAATGGGAATCACTGGAGAACCAATTGTGATCTACCAGGAATAATCAAGTAGAAGGTTTTGTGCAATAGAGATACTACGATGCAACACTTGTTGAGGCCTTAAGATTCACAGCTTGGTCAATTGATTAGAAAAATAAACTTTTGTTTCTTAAATAAAAGATTTTGAAACTTCTTCTTGACATAAAATGATTAAAGTGAACTGAGGAAATGATAAATTAAAAGCGCTAAACAGAATATTTCATAGGGCCACTCATGAAGACAAAGCGAAGTATTATAATGAGATGTACAAAAACATGGAGTTATAAAGTCAAAAGGAAAAAAATCATATCTAACAGAATTGTATGATTGCTTCCATAATCAGTCTCCAAAAATACTTTTTCTTTATGGGCTTCTTGACAACATATCCCTTGTATTCTCTCATCTCTTAATTCCCCTATCCCACCCCAAAAATCTTTGTTACATTTTCTTTCCCTATTGTCTCAACATCCTTAGGTTTCATTTACAAAAAAGAGAAATGCAGCTTCAAGAGGGTGTCCCCCAATGGCAAAGCACTTCTGAGATACACCCGAATATAAATGAGAATAAAGAGAATTGCTATCACAGGATTGCTAGAATAACATGTGTCTTACTACAGCAAACCAGGTGTTGATGTTTGTCTACCAACCAACAGTAAACCACTCCTGATACGACTATCTTCTTCTTCCTCAAACAACAGATATTTTCTGGCTTAAGTTCTCAGTTTACAAGTGTGTCTGAGGTAAAGTCCAATTCACCCAGTGGAATTCCCATATGGGTATCACCAATGCAGCCTCTGGAGCTTGCCTCACACAGCACCCAACCTGGGTTCACAGATAACCCCAGACATCCTAGGTCAATTCTACTCACTCATTGCCTACTACTAAAGACCTTCCCATCCAGCCCTCTCAAGAGAATCCTCAGCCTGTCTTCCCTGCACCTGAAGGTCTACTCTTCCTATGCCTCTCCTCAAAAGACATGCAGCTCTGTTCCAACCAGCCTTGACCTTCCCTCACCCCTTTCTTGTGCTGCCCATCCCAGCACCAAGTTTCCTCCCTCTGACAGGCCAGTGTCTCTGCAGGACTTCAGATTAGCAGACAGCATTGCCCCTCCCTCTCCTGGGACCATTTGATCCTAGCTGTCAAGAAGTGCCCTCTGCCCAAGAGACTTAGCTTATACTTACCTGAACAGAATGATGTGCAGTTCATTGGCACTGGTTCAGTTCTTTACCAGTCTGATCCCTATCCAAAGACTGGGTATCCTGAAAGCCTTGAGCTTGTACCCATTCTGCTACTTGTTCCTACCAAAGTGGACTCATACAGTCGTTTTCCTTTTGTGTTTGATTAACTCACTCAGCATAATTTCTTCTAGGTCCCTCCATGAGTCGAGGTGTTTTTTGCTTTCTTCGCTGTTTTTTTTAGGGATGCATAGTATTGTATATATGTACCAGAGTTTTGGGGGTTTTATCCATTCTTCTAATTGATGGTAACTTAACTGTTTCCAGATTCTTGTGTATTATGATCTGTGTGACAATGAACATGGGGGAACAAATGTATGTTCATGATCTGTTTCTTATGTCTTTGGAGTATATGCCCAGTATTGGTATTGCTGGATCATATGGTAATTCAATTGTCATCAGTTATTAGTATCACCATATTACTTTCCAGAGTGGCTGTCAACTTGGAAGCATTGTTGAGCAATTGATGATGTGTTTCGCAGTGAGCCACTGGTCTTGCTCCTTGTCTTATTTAATTTCTCCATTGCCTTGTTCTTCAGAGGCAGTCAATTTTATTCCTGTATATTTCATCAGACTAGGTCTACGTGTATCACCATAGTTAATTTTAGTGAGGCAAGGTATTTGTATTGAATAGACTGTTGGTCTGCAACAGGGTATCATCCAATCCCTCTCCATCATTTCTAAGACCAAGGCCATAGATTACAACTACTGATTCTTCCATGTCTCCAATGTTCTTGTGCCAATCATTAGAGTTATCGTTACAACTTCAGTGCAAGTTTGATCAATTTGAGACTGCAGAAGTTAGTAAAAATCTTTATTTTTTCACTATTGACTTTAGGGATTGGTGTGCATATTTGAATAAGCATCTTATTAACTTGTCTTCTTGGGTTCTCATTGTTTGGTGTCATTGAATCAGTTCTAACTCAAAGTTACTCTACATGGACCTTTTGAGGCTCTAAGTATGTATGGGGATAGACAGATTGTTCTTTCTCCCAAGAAGAAGCTGGTGGATATGGCTCATTTAATTTATGGCCAGCAGTAAAATCCTTCCCCAACACCACCATGAAGTCTTATGCTAATATTTATAAGTATGGGGTCTATATTTTTATTTTTATGGAGCTTAGTTCTTTTCTTATTCATAAAATAATATGAATTAAGGGATCATGTTCTTTGTAATAGTTGTCTATGTACACTAATTCAATTTTAAAAGATAAGCTTTTAAATAACTTTACTGGTATATAATTCACATATCATACAATTCAACAGTTCAATCATATTCTTAAAAGTTGCATAATCATCTCTACAACCAATTTTAGGACATTTTCTTCTTTCTTGTTCTCATTATCATCAGCTGTCGATTTGCTCCCAACCTCCCCTGCAGTAAATCCTCAATGCAGTCACTGTCTCTATTGCTTTACCCATCCTGGATTCATATACAAAAACATGTACACATAAATACAAAAACAAACACAAAAATCGCACTCTGAATGCTAATAAGGTTATTTACATCCCTCTGCTATGAATGGAGAGGTTTCACCAAAGGCTTTCTCCATGTGTGGACCCTGCAAATAGATTTTGGGCTCCCACTGTCAACCAGAGTCACTTGCAAACCAGTTGTTCACGATGTAAGCTCTGATGCCATTCCACATTCAGATTTTGATTATGCTATTACTCCTTGGATCATCTAGACTTCTGTGCTTCCTTTGTGCAGGCTTAGTTGATGCTTACTTATATGGCTGCTTGTTTGAAGACAAACCAGACATTCTTCAGTAAAACCTTGCTTTACCAAATGTTAAGCAACTCTAACAATCATATTATACCTAAATTAAGAGGCCTTAATGGAACTAGGATCTCCTTTTTCCAGATATAAACATTTTTCATCATGGTTCTTGCAGATAGTTCATATTCCGTCTGAGTAATGGCAATGCAATGCTTTCAAAATATGCTTTCTTCATAATTGTCCAGCAAATAAACACTGGAATACTAAAACTACATTTCAGGTGCTAATGATTCCATACTCATATTCAATAAGGAAGTGCCCCAAATTTAAAATCAATACTACTTAGAACAGTGGAATATCATAGTTTTATCATTTTGATGTTAAGTAATTATAAGATTTTATTTGCCATATGCTATCATCATGAAAGGGAACACAGAAGATAAAGGTGCTATAGAAAAATGTGGCAAAAACATTAGATGGTGCCCAACTATCAGACAAAATAGTGTCTGGGGTCTTAAAGCCTTGTCTCCAAATCAGCAACCATCTAAATGAGACGTCAACGAAGTCCATATGGAAGAGGCACAGCATTATCAGTCACTGAAAGAGAGCAAGTCATATAAACTGCAAGCGAATGAAGGTTTAGTACCGCAGCATTAACTTAAAATCCAGTTTGCCAAAGGCATGGATGACAGCGGGAGCCAAAATTCATTTGAGTGAACTATATAGGAAACACGCTTCCAGTGAACTCTCTATCCACAACTGAGCGATGGCAGTAAAGGGCTTACTAAACAGAGCTTGTTGGAAAGCTGAGTATAGTATTTCAAAGGCATAAATCTGACTTTAACAGTTAAATTTTTTCAGCTGATCCCCCCTTTGATGCCTGCTGCTTTTCATCTTTTTCTTTATTTTTTGTTTGGTTTGGTTTGGTTTGGTTTGTTTATATTAAAGTTTATCTTAGAGGTACTACATCATTGGAGGCCATCCTCTTGAAGTTGTGTTATGATTTTTTGGTATATGAAACTCAGGATTGAGGAACCTTTAATGGAAGCAGGTAGAATTAGGGATCTGTGGACAGGAGCTTCAGTGGTGGTGGTCAGGGTAACAGGGAGTTACTCAAGGAGTCCAGAAAAAAAAAAAAAGAATGTTTAGAAACTGATTGGTCAATTGTACAATTCTGCTTGACATAATAGAACTATAGAATTATATATTTGTATTAACTACAAATTAATAAAAATAAATAAAAGGAAAATAATAAAAATTATATAATCCAAAACCCTAAAAAAGAATTTTTCCTAGTAAAAAGTTCTATATGCAAAAAATAATGAGTCAATTTTTATTCATCCAAAGATAACTTATTCATTCTCTGTTTCTCTCACACACCCTTTATATGCACTTGAAATAAATGATACCAAAATAATAGAAAAATCATATTTAAAAATTTGAATTTCAGGAAACTTTTGATTTTTTTTGTTTTTTTGTTTTTGTTTTTTGGACATCATTGCCCTCTTGTGGTCGTGGGAGCTACCCAGAGCTGCTCCTGAGAGCCGCCGCTGGATTTGAACCGCCAAGTCTGTGAGCCGCAGTCCCGCACTCAACCACTTATGCCACCAGGGCTCAGCTGAATTTCAGGAAACTTTTAAAGAAAAGAAATCTTTCCTATAGTTTGGTAATACTTAGATTGTCAAGAATTATATTCTTAACAAAAAAAATCATCTTCTATGTCCATCTCAATGACAATCTTATTACTGTGTACAATTTCTTATTTATGCTCTGTGATATTATTGCATCTTGGATTTTACCCTACTCATAAACTATTAGGCATCCTTGGATGCTTAACTTGTTTCATTTCTCCACTACTAAGTGAAAGGTTGGTAGTTCAAGTTCAACTAAAAGCAGAAGGAAAAGAGTTCTATTCACGAAGAACAAAGCCGTCAAGAGCCTTATGAGTCACAGTACTACCCAGACAAAGAAAATATTTTGTTGATTCACTACCTTTCAAAAAATAGATTAGGAAATTAGCCGGTTCTTATACAAAACATAACCCACCAGGTCAAATAATTGTTCAAATTCAGTGCATTTGTTATAAAATTTGAATTTTTGAAATCTACTGCTTTTTTTTCAGTAAGCAGAAAGCAAGTCTGACCCTGAGGGACAAGCGTTATATTAAGATGTGGTCTGGATTAACAGCACTCAGGGCAGAAATGGCAAGTACATACTTCAACATCAAGGTCTATTCAAAATTGCCTCTTTCAATTGGTACTGAATGAAATGCAAGATGTCCTGAGAGAGTTTTAACTCATTCCAAGATCATATTCTCTCTCTCTCTCTCTCTCTCTCCTCCCTCCCTCCCTTGCTGTGATAATTACAAAATCTGTTGTCAATTGGATGATTAAGGGTGTAGGGGTGGCGTCTAGCCTGTCAATCAGGATATAGCTTATGTGGCATCTGAGTAGGTAAACTTTCTTCTGAGGATTCTGGGAACTCCTGAATTTCCTCCTTGGAGGCAGGAGATAACTCATTCTCTCTCTCTCTCTCTCTCTCTCTCTCTCTCTCTCTCTCTCTCTCTCTCTCTCTCCACTCCTTTAGAGACCCTCTAGTGAGAAGATTGACTCCCTGTAGAGACATCCTATGGAGAAGACACCTGTTAAAGCCAGACCTTTGGAGTTGGAGAAGACATATGCAGACCCCTGACAGCACCAAGATGCTTACAATGCCACTGAAGCCACAAGACTTCCCCCACAATGGCCTGTGATCTTTGTGCATTCAGTCTCATTGCATATGTTTCATGAGTCTGATGAGGACTTTATAGATTGGTACCAGACATATGGACTGATATTGGACTTATGGACTTGATCTGGACTGGACTAGGATGTTTTTCTCAATATTCAATTTTTCTTGGATATAAACCTCTTTCTTATACACATATGGATGTCTATGGATCTGTTTCTCTAGTCTATCCAGACTAGCACACACACACACACACACACCCACATGCTTTTTTTACTGTAAAATAAAATTATTTCAAAACAATAAATAATAACTCCTTGATGTCACCTGTTCACAATTCTACCAGAAACATGAGCAAAAGCAGATATAATTATGGTCATTTAGCTTATGCTTGTAAATAAATACTGTATAGATCAGGTAATTTTGCCATGTTGTCTGTTATCCTTCAGGACTGAATTGAGGTAATATCACTATCTTTAAAGATCCAATATTATTGCCCACCCAGATTTTATCAATAATACAAATAGCTATAAAATTTCCATAAATATGGATATAAATCATATTAAATCAACAAAAACTATCATAAGTTTGAAAGAAAATTCAAGTCATTCTCTAGACTATATTAAAAGATTTATCTAAATTTGAATCAAACTTTGGATAACTTGGCTATAGTATATCTAGGTTTAGTTTTTTTGTTTATCAAACTATAAAGTGAACATATTTTTGTCAAATTTGGGCACTCTTTATAAATACTATCCTAAGTTGGGTTCATTTGGGTTTATTTCTGAAACAATGGTATGAAAGAGAATCATAGTGATTTTAACTTCACTTACACAAGAAACAACATTATTTTTCAAAAGACAGGTAATTTTCTATTTTGTCATTTTAAAATACTTTATAGATATCTCTTTCGAAGACACCTTAACTTTTGAGTGATATAAAAATGGATTAAGAAGAGTGAAATTATATGACATATGCTAATTTTAATTTTAGTTTATGCACAAGTGACTGCTGCAAGCTTTTATGATTAAATAATATATGTAACTTGATATAACTGTAGCTAACCATTTCAAAAAATTACAATTGTAACAATGGTACAAGAGATGTGGACAACAACCCAGACAAATGTACCCATTTTAACATACATCATACAAAAATCTTGGAATCTTTAATGAGTGAGAAATAAAATAAGAGATAAAGGAAAATCATTTCCATAACTTTAGTCTAACCCAAATTTCATGTGGTTAAATTTTAATTTCATCACACTGGAAAACTGTTAAAATAACACTGCCATGAAATATTGCTTCTTTGCTTGTTTTCTAAGAGCTGCTGTATACTTTTTCTTTTTCTTTTTTCTTTTTTTGATTTGTTTTGTTTTGTTTTTGGGGCGTCACTGTCGTATACTTTTTCAATAAGTATTCATTATCCCCATTTGTGTTCAGGCTTAAAGGGAGAATACATGCTGAATCTAGACTCCAAGTTTCAAAGAGTTCACATTCCAGTTGTAGAACCAACCATACACCAAAAACAAAATGTAATGTGATGAAGAATCTTCAGTGGGCTCTGTGGACTTAAACTCCAGTAGTGTTGTAAAGCAGGCACCTTTCATTGATACACTAGATCTATGTAACTAAGTAATGGTAGTCTCTATGTTATGCTCATTTTATAACCTCCTCTCTTATCCCTGAAAGCCATAACTTTTCTAGTAGTGTGTCACTCAACAAACCTAAACTGTTGTCATTGAATAGATTCCAATTACGCTGGTCCCTCTAGAACAGTGCTTCTCAACGTACGGATTGGCATCCCTGTGGAGAGTCAAATGACTCAGTCACAGGAGTCATCTAGGACCATTGGAAAAAACATATTTCTGATGCTCTTAGGAACTGAGACACCATTCCTCTATCAGTCTTCAGGCGGGTCTGCTCACATGCCGATATGCACACATATGAGTACCCAGTATGAAGACTGTTACCCATGCTACACTATATTATAAGAAAAAATTTCATTTATTTGCAATTAGAAATAAATATTTCACAATATATAATTATATATCATTTTGTAAATAATCACTGTGCTTTAATTATGTCCACTTTGTAACAATGAAAATACATTCTGCTTACCAGATATTTATATGATGATTAATAAAGTAGCAAAATCACAGTTATGAAAAAGAAATGAACATAATTTTATGGTTGGAAGCCACTACAAAAGAAGAGCTGTATTGAAGGGTTGCAACATTAGGAAGGTTGAGAACTACTGCCTGGAACTATCACTTGGTATTTCCAAAACTGTAGTTTTTGTGGAAAAGAGACATGGTGGTGGTGTGGGATAAGTTTTGGGCTGCTACAACAGGGTTGATACCTCAAACTCACCAATTGCTCCATGGAGATGAGGCTGTCTACTCCTGTAAAGAGTTGGCTGAACCCTGGTGGTGTAGTGGTTGTGCGCGGGACAGTGGCCCACTGGGATGGAGGTTCAATTCCCGCTCACAGGAGCAAAGGTGGGCCTCCTACTCCCACCACCAGGGCAGTGATGCCTAATAATAATAATAATAAAAAGAGTTGCAGCTTTGAAAACCTAATATAGGGCTGTATAAGTCAGTACCCTATCAATAGCCGTGAATTTGATTTATGTGGGTGAAATTTTTATGAAAGCACATCTCCTGAGGGATAAGTATATATTTTTAAATTGTGTAGATGAAGAGCAGCCAGGTGGACACAACAAGTACCTAAGAGGGCATACATATTTCTGGCCCACTGCAATGCTAGGGCTGCTAAGAAAGTAATAATGACTCCCGGAAGCACATTAGAGTCTATCTGGTTGTGCTTTTGCACCACTTTGGTGTCCCGATGTGGGATTCTTCAAAGGGAATAACAAGAGAGTGATGAAGCTGACAATGATAGAGGAAGACTTCTGGCAAGATGGGCACTGAGTAACACATGCCACAGGGGCTCAGAAGAGACCAGCACTAGAGAGCCACTGAGAGGGAAACTTCACTTTGCCCAGTCAGAGGAGGAACATCATGAGGAGAAGTAGACAGATCCACCAGGTTTGGAGGTGCTGTGGGCTTCTGAATTACCACTGTAAAGGCTGGCTAGGGCTTAACTTTATCCCCATCACAGTTTGGGCCAGAGCCAGGATCCTTTGACCAGCCCACGGGCTTTACTTCAGCACATCCATAACTTGCCATTGCCTTTGGGCAGGGTTCAAACCCCTTTAGCACCACAGTCAAGCAACCTGGTCTCAGCTAATTTTTACTTTCATTTCTCTCTTTCCCTCCACAGACTCAGCAGGCTCGCTGGTTGCTTTTTGGTTTTTAATTTTCTCTTCTCTTCCATTCCTCATATCACTCCCAGCCTCCAGGCCTCTCCCCTTCATCTAGGGCATCTACGCTAGTCCACCACCCAGCTGGGAAAATCCTGTCTGCCTTCCACTGTGGAGGAACTCCCACTCCATGAGCCTTGAAGCAAAGGGGAAATTCCTACCCCTCCTCTCCAGCCTTTCAGGTGGCTAGGGAAATCCTGCCTGCTTTCCACCACATGGATCTCCAGCTAGGTTAGACAGAGTTATCTAGAAATAATCAGAATAACAAAACCAAGACACTTATGATTTTATAGATATAGATCTATACAACGTGAAGAAACAAACAACTAATTAGTCCACAGAGCAATACAGAGGGCTCAGTTTAACTCTCTTCTGTGAGACAGTTAATATACTGGCAGGCCTTCAACTCATGAGGGTTATTGGGTTCCAGTCAAGGAAGCAGACAGCTGATTATTCTGTAGAAAAATGCAGACAGTCCAGTCACAGGCAAATAACAACAGGGCAGGTCACCAACAGTCAGCCAGAAGAAAGGGTCTTGCAGTCCCCAGCTCTGGTGATGTATACACCAGGAAAATGCTGAAGTAGGTCTCGAAGGAACTTCAATCTATAGCATCATGGTCCATGGGTTGGATGTCCCAAAGGCATTGTAGCTCACAAGTTGTGACAGAGAACTAGCTAAGGCAGCTGCACACTGGTTCAAAATCAGAGAGCAAGAGACAGAAAAGTGAGACTCGTTGAGTCATTTATCTGTTTGCTGTTCGATTAAACTATGACCTTAATAAAGTACATAAATACCAGGGTATTAATTTACTGTCTCATACTAGTATCAAAATGTTTCAAAAGAATGAAAACAATTATATTTGCTCGTATGGGTGCTTCTTCTCACAAGAAAATATTCAAAGTTCATTAGAGGCTTATCATCCAAAAATTTTCGTGGTGGGAAGATTTTTGTTTCACACACCCAAGCTATTTTCTCATTATATACCAGTATAGAAACTATCTATTCCCTTACCTGTCTCTTGTACAACAGGACAACATGATTGGTAAAAAGGGAGGAAACTCATCAATCTAATGAATTGACACAGTGACTGCAAAAATGAACTCAATCATAGCAACAATTGTGAGAGTGACACTCGACAGGGTAATGCTTCAATCTATCCAACTCAGGGTGGCTATGGTTTGAAAAAGTAAGAGGAAAGATTATAAATCTTATGGATGACATAACATTGAAAGATTGCTAAGAGCCTATTTATTTCTCTAATAGTGCTGTGGAACAGACTACCCAAAACGCAGTTGGTATAACAATGCTTTATTCTTGTCAAGTATCAATATGTGAGCAAGAGCTAGTTGATATTGACTGAGCGTGATTTCAAGATGCAGGTCAGCTCTGCCCTATGGAGTAGCAGCTATCAGCCACAAGTCTTTTCATGGAGGTAACAGAAATAGGACAAGGTCAACTATATGAACATATTTCTTGCCACTACATTTATCATGTCTACTATGATCCCATTAGCTAAAATCAATCATATGTGCAAGCTAAAAGTCAAAAGGTATGGAAGTACACTTCACTGCACACATGACCGTGGCATTCCAATGGAATGACTATTGTGATCAGCATTTCAATCTAGCACAGAGTGGCTGTGAGGAATTTCACACAGAATTGTAGCTGTTTCTACTGAAAAAACAAATTTAAATAGGATAAATTGTTTCTCAAGGTGTTTATATTTACTGAGTATATCGTGAACTCTCAAGAGAACAAATTTATCTTAGAAGAAACACACCCAAGGTATTTTTAGCTAACAGCCCATCTGTAGACAATTGGGCATCCCCTCACAGAAAAGTCACAGGAAAGGACAAACCAATCAGGGTACAGGATAGCACCTATAAAAAACACCATATTCTCTAGTTCTTTATTGCTTCCTCCTCCCACTACCCTGACCCTGTTCTCCCTTACAAATCCAACTAGACCCAAGCATGTACACTGGTAAAGATAAGAGCTCTCAAGACATAGGATCTAGAATAGATAAACCCTTCAGGAAAATTAGTATTCCATGAAAAATAGTGATGCATGAGAATGGAGGAAGAAGAGGAGAATGGAGGAACTGATCACAATGACTGGCTTATAACCCATGCACCACCCCCTCCAGGAAATGAACAACAGACACCTGGGGAAAGGGAGATAGCAGATTGTATATGATATGAAAACAATAATAAGTTATAATTTACCAAGTGTTTGTGAGTTTGGGAAGGTGGTAATGGAAAAAGAGGAGCTGATATCAAGTACTCAAGTAAAAAGAAAATGTTTTGAAAATGATGGCACATATGTACAAATGTGCTTGACACAAGTGATGTTTGAATTGTTAGAAAAGCTGCACGAGACCACAATAAAATTATTTATAATATATATTGTAGTTTACTTAATTAAAATTTGAAAGTCCTATATTCATGCCAGAAAGCAAAAATTAAAACCAAAATTGTTTTCCTTTTTTATCTGCCCCAAATTGTTTTTCTTAACAATTTTTGTGTAAACTATTGAGTACAGTAGTTTTTTAGCTAAAAAACATTTAACTTTTATACAACACATAATTACAAACTAAATCCTATAAAGTCTATAATATTAAAATTTTGAGATAAGTACAATGGTTCATTATAGCAAATAAGTACTACTTTGCAGTAATCAACGGAACTGCACTTTTATATTAAGGATGTTTCTTATAAATCTTGGAGTATTTCTTTAATAATTTGTATATCTAAAATCACTCAGAATATTATACTTATTAACAACACAAACCATTCAGTGAATACAGATACAAAGCATAATTAGCTATTCAGTTTATGTAAAAATGCCTCATTAATACCGACTAGGAGCAGAAATAAAACTTGTTCATAAGAGACTAAATGCATATTTTATTAAGTATAATGAAAATATTAAATTAGAGCAGTCTTTCAAATCTTATGAAAATAAGCATAGCTTTAGAAGCATAGAGCATTTTAAAGATTAAGGACAAAATATTATTTTGTGAGAATAAATTTCAAAGAAATTATGAGTCATCAGAATAAGACTTTATGTAGTTTCAAATATCTGGTTAAGAAAGCATCATAATTTATGGGAATTTTATGATAACCACATTTCTCACTTAAAAAAGGTAATAAAAATGAAATATAGTAAATTTAAATTTGGTATAAAATTTATATTAAGTAAATTTTTAAGAAAAAAATGTAATTAGAGAAGAGTTAATGATCAACTCATACTCAATTTTCAGTAGTTTTGAAACATCAGCTCTAAAAATAAGTGATTAGCAATATACTAGGTTGTTTAAAATTTATGTAGGAAAATGTATAGTGGCAATGATTTGATTTTGATGAAAAAGTCTTGTGTTCTATAAGCACAGGAGTTAGGACATTATTTTGTTTACT
Organism: Nesogale talazaci; assembly: GCA_004026705.1. Lineage (NCBI taxonomy): Eukaryota > Metazoa > Chordata > Mammalia > Afrosoricida > Tenrecidae > Nesogale > Nesogale talazaci. The sequence goes on from PVJH01019636.1 coordinate 41,125, forward strand.
GTATTACAGTGATTCAATTATTTAAACACCAATTATGAAAACAATATTGCATCCTGATTTCATCCTTGTTCATTTAAAAATATTGGGAATCTTCAAAAATACATACAGTGGACTTTCGGCAAGATGGTGACTGAGTAACACGTACTGGAGGAACTCCATAGTAATCAGCACAAGAGAGTCACTAAGGGGAAAATTTCAAACTGCCAGGTCACAGGAGGAATATCATAAAGATAGGTAAGCTCAGATACACTAGGTTTTTAGGAGCTGGGGACTTTTGGCTTACCATTGTGGAGGCCGGCTAAGGTTTAACCTTAGCCCCACCACTGTCTCGGCCAGACTGGCATCCTTTGCAGCTAGTCCAAGGACCTTATCTGAACACAGGCACAGCTTTCTGGCGCCTTGGAGCACAATTTAACCCCTCCAACCCCACAGTCATGGATTGGGACTCAGCTATGCTGTTACTTTTGTTTCGCTCTCTTCTCTCAATCTCCCCACAGTCTCAATGAGCTTAATTTTTTCCTCATTCTCTTTTCTCTCATATTCCACTGCTGACCTCCAGACCATTCCTGTTACCCTAGGACATTAGGCCAACTCTCCAACCAACTAAGGGAGCTCCACCATTTGAAGTATCACAAGTGGCTGAGAAAATCCACCCCCCCAATTTCTTCCATAGGAAATCCAACCTACATGGCTGGGGGAGTTCCTACCTATCCTCTGTGGTCCCACTTGACTGAGGGAACTTCCTGCAAAGTGCCTCACACAGCCTAAGGCAGCTCAACGGACACTGTCCAGTGCTCCATGCTACTTCAGGTACCTCTCCCAACTTCCACAGCTTACAAGCTGAACAGGACAATTCCGCTCATCACATATGGTGCTTGACACTAAAGCAGGCACCCTCACCTGCCTTCTGTGACACTCCTGTTGCAACAGACACCCACACATACTCTTTGCTGTGTCCCAAGCTGCCATGGGCCACAAAATTACAGCTTCTTGAGAGATCACCCAGTGCAACACCGTAATCATGGGTCCACAACAACCCAACCAGCATCCCCTGAGAGGATCATTCAATTTGCCCTCCAAATAACAGAATACTGGCTGACTAGGAAAAGAGAAAAGGCACAGTAGGATAAAGTGGTAGGCCAATCCCATACCATTAGCTGCAGAGAGTTTGAAGAAGTATTCCTATGAGTTTTCTGAAGAGAGCC
>PVJH01019637.1:0-42358 GCA_004026705.1 Nesogale talazaci
GAAGGGGGGACCAAACCCAGGGAGGTACATGTTGGGTACAGCACAGTAAGGGAGAGGGACTGAGTGGGAAGCGAGAAAAACGAGGTTTGAAAGTGAAAGGATAATGGAGCAGGGCACTAACCCACCCAAGGAGAGAGTACAGGACTTATCTCCACAGAAGCTGAAGTGTGCTTGCAGATCCTACTATGAAGCATCCAACCGTGAAGACAGCATGGATACATGGAAGGAGGCATGAAAAGAGAGTGCTACAGGGCTGGCCACATCTAGAGCTAGACTGACTCCCACCCTGGAAGTAGGAGTGGCAGTGAACAGGTTGGGGGAGGGGTCAGAATGCCACACCTGCATGGAGACAGGTGGACACAGCGAACGAGAAAGAGAGCTGGTCTGGTCCCCACACTGGTCCGAGCCCTGCCCACGATGCCCAGAAGACTACGCCCATGCAGGAACCTACGCCACAGGGGGGACAAGGCAAACAGCAACAGGACTTGTCATACTGTCTCCCTATGGAAGCAGACAGTGATAGAGGACATTTTGGGGGTCATGTGGTGGGGAACAAACATGGTCTGAGTCCCTAAAATGGACCTAATCAAGAAGGGAGCACTCCTGGTTGGGCAGTTGGGAGGAGAGAAAGACTGGACCAATGGTTCCTGGGGGATGCAGGGGAGAGGGGAGAGGAAGGGGGGCCTGGGCAGGCTCAGGGATGAGGGAAACAAGTGGTCCACAATTGGTGGTGAGGAGGGTGTGAGAGGCCTCTTAAGGCCGAAGTAAGGGTAATGTAATAGAGAGGAAGCACTGAAACCCAAATGAAGGCTGATCATGACAGTGGGAGAGGAGGAAGGCAGAAGGAACTAGAGGAAGAAACGAGAAGCAAAAGGCACTTGCAGAGGTCTAAACACAGACATGTACAAATAATTAATATAAGCTGGACATTAGTCCCCCACCCAGGCACTCCCTTAAGGCAAGAACATTTTTTCTAATTATCTGATATTCCATGATGCTCACTGGCCCGATGCGATCATTGAAGTCAAATAAGTCCATCAGTAAATGTGGTGAAGAAAACCGATGGTGCCCAGATATTAAAGGATTTAGAATCTGGGGTCTCAAAGCCTGAAGATAAACAGCCATCTAGCTGAGAAGTTTCCAAACCCACATGGTTTTCCATGTGGGCTCGAAGTGTCAAAAGGACCAGACCTCAGGTATCAAACAGGAAAAAACTGTATCACTGTATGCACTTCCTCCTGAGACGATCACTGAGGACATGGGGGAATGAGCAAGTGTGGTGAAGATAGCTGATGGTGCCTAGCTATCAAAAGATACAGCATCTTAGGAATTAAATGCTTGAGGATAAATAAACAGTCATATAGCCCAGGAACAACAAAGCCCACCATAGAAGAAGCACACCAGCATGTGCAACCATGAGGTGTGGAAAGAATCAGATACAGGCATCAAAGAACAAAAATTATAGAATTGTGTGCCCATCCTCCCGACATGATCGCTGAAGACAAAAGGGAACAGATGCAGACAGAGAGGAGAATTCTGATGGCTCCCAGCTACCAAATGATAAAGTATCTGGAATCGTGAAGGCTTGAAGGTGGACAAGTGGCCATCTAGCCCAAAAGCAGCAAAGCCCACATGGAAGAAGCACACTAGCCTATGTGATCACAGGGTGTGTATGTGTGTGTGTGTATGGGGGGGGGGAGCAAAGAGAGCAGCTATCAAGCATCAGAGAACAAGAATCACATCACTACAAATGAGGGGGAGAGCAGAGTGGGGACTCAAGGCCCACTTGTGGGTAATTGGACACCCTCTTTCAGGGGAGTCCTGGGGAGGAGACAGACTAGTCAAGGTACAGTGAGATGGCAATAAAGCATACAACTTTCCTCTAATTCCTGAAGCCTTCCTCCCCCCAACTATCATAGTCTCAATACTATCTTACAAATCCAGCTGCACTGGGGAACCCAGGAGAGATGAACCCTTTGGGGCCAGTAATAAGAGTGGAGTTACTGGATGTGTGGAAGGAAGGTGGGGTAGAGGGGGGGAGACAACTACAAGGATCTACATTTAACCTCCTACCAGGAGGAAAGATATTGGAGGAGTGGGTGAGGGGAGACATCGGGAAGTGTAAGTTATGACAAAACAATAATAATTTATAAAGTATTGAGGGTTGGTGGGGGAGGGGGTAGCAAGGATGGAGGGGAAAAGATGAGAAGCTGATGTCAAGGGCTCAAGTGGGAAAGTGGATATTTGAAGAATGATGGCAGCAGGCATGCGAAGATGCGTGGCACAATGTATTTATTTATGCATTGTGAAAAAGATGTATGAGCCCCCAGTAAAATGATTTAATAAATGTAATGTGCACGTTTATTTTATATGGTAATTTTTTCACTTTTATTATATTTTGAATTTATCATTTTATTGGGAAGCCTTACAGATACCATAACTTTCCATAATTCAATCATATCAAGCTGTATTATTCATTTGCTACCACAATCAGTTTTGAAACATTTCTGTCTTCGTGAACTCCTTGCTACCAGTTCTTTCCTTCCCTCCACACTGCCCCCCAGGAAACCTCCCCAACATAATAGGGTTTTTTGCCTTATCTTACACAATCCAATATATCCATACTCATGCAATTCTGTTATTGGATCCCATCAAGTGGGGTTATAACATCATCAATGTTATCGGTACTTTCAGTTCATTATGCCCTTTGCCCCCTGCACTCTTCCAGTACCTTCAGGGAACCTTTACTCTTGTTACTGTTCCTGAAGTGTTCTCTATATTGGCTTTCATGTTCTGAATTATCTTAAACATACAAGTGACTTTCTTTATGTTCTTTGGCGAAAGTGGTTATTGGGTTTCAAGAAGAGAAAAAATGTAGTTTATAAACTGAAGAAAAAAATCATAAATTTCACAAATGATGAACATAAGAATTTTGCACTATATAATTTATATATCCTCAGAGGTAGCCCAATTAAAAAAATCAGAAAGCAACAAGTGTTAGAGGGGCCATAATGAGATAGGAAATCTTATCCAATGCTGGTGGACCTGTAGGTATGTACAGCCATTATACAAATCAATTTGGTGTTATCTAAAGCAGATGAGACAGTAACCCCCTCCTGGGCATATGCCCATATAAGGCAAGAAACAAACCACTTTCTGTGCTCCAATGTTCATCACAGCACAGTTCATAAGTTAAAGGAGTTGGGAACAATGCAAATTTCCAGCAATGGACAAATGGATCAAAAAAACTGTGGTGCATACCTACAACGGAGTACTATTCATCCCTAAAAAGCAGTGACGAATGCATGAAGCACATTGCCACCTGAGAAGAACAGTAGGAAATTATGCTAAGAAAAATAAGCCAAGCACAAAAGGACAAGTACAATGTGAGTCCACTGAGGTAAGTTCAAAAAAGGAGGTATAGGGGATACACTATTATGTATGTACTTTCCTAAAATGAGGGCCAGGTTATATGTCAGGGCCCAAATCCAATCCAGCCAGCCAACTAAATAGAAAGAAGAAAGAGAGAGAGAGAAAGAGAGAGAGAGAGAGAGAGATGGGTAATCTCCACAGGTGTGCCAAGATGTGAATACATATCAGCAAATAGCAGGGTCTGTGAGCCGGTCCTGATTTCCACTATGTGCCAGCCCAACCCCCTCCAGAAGAATGCACTCCAGAGGATAGTCCTGAAGCTACAGTTAGCTGAAAAGGGCATGTTGATTAGCGCACACAGAAGTAGCAAAGAGGGAAGGAGAAGGAGGAGAATACATCCTGGCCCACCAAGCCTTGAGGATGATATTCTCACTCAGAGAAGATAATATACACAGAGGACCATAGGACTGGCTCCAACACGAGACACGACATCCCTCCCTGAACCCTCACACTATGGGGAGCAACACAGGGCAAGAATTGTGCCCAATCTCACCCAATCACACTGGGGCAAAATGCTAAAGGGAGCAAAATATTGTAATCTCTGGAGCGTACCAAAAATGGACTTTGGGAACAGAGGATAGCCCCCATCAGACTCAAGTGGGAAACACTCGTAAAGGTCAAAAATCAGACCTGGAACTATTTATAGAATTTTCATTTTTTGTCATCAGCTTTCTTTTTGTTGCTATTATTTTGTTTTGGGGTTTTTTTTTGTGGTGAGAGCGTTTTGTTTTGTTTTTGCTGGGTTTGTCTTCCTTTTTTGTTTTGATTGGTTTTGTCTACTTTTGAGCTTATTAATGTCTCTGCATGTCTATCTAAAATAAAGATGGAATAAACAATTCAGAGATAAAAACCACAAGATTGATTCGTCCATGAGGACATGGGAGAAGGGTAGTTGAGAGAAAGGAAGGGGGTCAGGGAGTGAACCAGCCCAGGGAAAAGGGAAAAAGACGAGAACTAACATCAATGGAGAGAAGGGCATAGGATGCCTAGTGGGGCTTAATCAAGGGCAATGTAACAGTGAGGAATTACTGAACCCAAATGAAGGCTGAACATGATAATGGGACAAGAAAAAAGCAAAAGGAAATAAAGGAAAGAGCTAGGCGGCAAAGGAAATTTATAGAAGTCTAAATACAAGCATGGAAATATGTAAATATATTTACACATAACAGCAGGGAAGTAGATTTATGTACATATATTTATATGCTATGTGTTAAGGCTGATATTGGGCCAAGTACTCCCTCAACACAAGAAAACTTTGTTGTAATGCTCTGGCATTCGGTGATGCTCACCTTCCCCACACGTTCCCTGAAGGCGAAATGGGTGCATAAGCAAATGTGGTGAAGAAAGATGATGCCCATCAAAAGATAAAGTGTTTGGGGGTCTTAAAGACTTGCAGAAAAGCAAGCGGGCATCTAGCTGAGAAGCATCAAAGCCTACATGGAAGAAACACACCAGCTTGTGTGATCATGAGGTGTTGATGGGATCAGGTATCATGTATCTAAGACCCAGAACAAAATCATACCAATGTGAATTGGTGTGGGGGGGGTGTGGGTATAGGCTGGAGTGGAGACCTAAAGTTCATCTGTAGATAACTGGGTATGTCCTTATAGAAAGGCCACAAAGATGAGACAAGTCAGTCAGGGTGTGGTATGGCACTGATGAGACATACAAGACTGCTGCACATGAGAGCTTGCAACACAGGGAGTCCAGGACAGATAAGTCCCTCAGGACCAATCATGAGAATAAAAATACCAGGAAGATAAGGGGAAGGTGGAGAGAGAAAGGAGGAATGGATCACAAGGATTGACATATGACCTCTTCCCAGGGGGACCAACAACAGAAAAGTGGATGAAGAGAGACAAGATATGAAAATGATAATCAATAACTTATGAAGGGTTCATGAGGGAGAACGGGGGGAAGTGATAGTAGGAAGGATTGAGGAGCTAATACCAAGGGCTCAAATAGAAAGAAAATACTTTGAAAATGATGATGGCAACATATGTACAAATATGCTTGACACAATGGATGAATATATGGATTTCAATAAGAAATGTAAGAGCCCCCAATGAAAGAATTTAATGATAGTAAAGAAAACAATAATTTATAATTTATCAAGGGTTCATGATGGAGGGAGGGTGGGAAGGTAGGGAAAAATGAGGAACTTATATCAAGGGCTCAAGTGAAAAGAAAATGCTTTGAAAATGATAATGGTCACATATGCACAAATATGCTTGACTCAATGGATGAATGTATGAATGGTTATAAGAGCTCAAAGAGCACCCAGTAAAAGCATGCAATAAAAACTATGTAATTAGTAGGTTGTACAAAATTGAGGGATAAACTCAAAACCAAAAATAAACTGTACCCATGTGGGTGGGGGAGGGTGAAAAAATTTGTACTGATGAATGAAGAAAATGAGCTAGCATCACATGATTTATTTATCATTCAGAATATATCATTTATTAACTAGACTTAAACTATTAAATTATACTTATTTTGCCTGTCTGCACAGTACCCAACTAAGTTAATAAAATATACCATTGGAGTAGTAAATACACTTTTGATTCAAAATTTTAAAAGACCCCACTATAATTGTCTTCTAAATAAGAACCAGCATAAAAGAAACATGTGCATACCTTTAACTGAAGGATTTAGCAAATAGTCCATATGCAAACCCTTAAATTAATCCATTTATGTAAGTAAGAGAGATTACTCCCACATATTACTTGCTCATGAAGAATGAGGCTTTGTATGTTGTATCAATATACAATTTTGTAATTTGCTCGAGGAGGCTAGTTTCAGAAACTAAGAAGTTAATTATATATATATATATATATATATATATATATATATATGAATTCTTTTCTGAAAAAAGGCGTTACAATTTTTTTTTAAAAAAATAGAATTTTTAAAAGATACTGAGAAAATGCATTCAGCTGATAGAGTTAGCTGAGATTAGGCTTTTTAAATATGCTAACAGCTTTGCAAAGTCAAAGAGAGTGTTGAAATTAGACAAATTTTAAAATCACAGGGATTCTTGGACTATCAGGATGTATTGTTAGGAGGGAACTTGGTCTTTTGAATCATTTTGGCTGGCTCTGTTTACGGTTTTGCAGTTGCTATTTTTGTGTTCCAGAGAGTCTAGTTAAACACTCATGGGTAGTGTCCTTACTCAAAGCCAGTGAAAAAGTCAGTGTTCGTCCTAGGACTGTCAAAGCCAGTGAAAAAGTCAGTGTTCGTCCTAGGACTGAATGCTTGACCTCAGCCACTGTGTGCAGCCTATCTGCTTAGCTATCTTGGTATGAATCGACCCTTTGGGTTTTCAAATATGATTTAAAAATTCAATGCAATGAATGCATGAGCATGACATCAAGCACAAACACACAATTTATCTAATTGTTGCACTGATTCCTGTTGAGTAAAAATCTGTGAGCCTTCATAGATGTAGAGAAATTCAAGCTTTAGAGATGCTTCACTTTTCCAATGAAGTATGAAGAACTTTGGTATTAAATTAATTACCACCACTCAGAAGTTGGGAAAGTAATGAAACGAGATTTCTTATTTGAGGAGCCCTGTTGGCACAGTGATTAAAAAACGTCACTGCTAACCTGGGAGTCCAGCGGTTCCATGCACAGGTGTCAGCCATGCGTCAGCAGAAAGCTGCAGCAAGCCGCGTCTGTATAGATCGCCACCCTGACAACTCTCTGGGAGCAATTCTGTTCTGTCCTAGCTAGAGATGGCCTCTATCATGTTAGAAGTGATATGATACTAATGGATTCTTTGAAAAGTTAATTATCTAGTAACATTGGCCTATCTTTTGCTATGATCATATCCTACTTTGGCTGAGGGTGAACAGAAAGCTCACTGTCAAGGAGTCCGTATTGACTCAGAGTAACTCTGTAGGACAGAATAAAACTATCCCTGGAGTTTCTGAGACTGGAGCTTTGGGACAAAAACCCCAGCTGTTCCCAGTGGGATTGAATGCTGCGTCTGAGCTGCTGACCCTGGGATCGCAGGCCACCTTGAAGCCACTGTACCACCAGGAACGGAGGGAATAACCTAGAAGTGGTCGGATTTGTCACCTTCTCTTTCTAGTTTCTTTCTATTTACATTAAATGTCTGGCCGTTATAGGCCTCTATAAATTAGAGGGCTTTGGTGTCTAATATAAACATATTAGAAATGCTCAATGTTTTTCCTGCCATTTTTCTGAGCATACCTTCCAAAGGTTTTTAAGTGGATCATAACTTTTTTTCTTCTTATCTTGCTATGCTTTCCACTGTCATTCTCAAGTTTTCATCCCCAGATATTAAAATGTCCTTGAATATAGCACACACTACTTCCTGTTTTTCTATCTAAAGTATTCTTGGTGTTCTAAATGTGATGTGTACTTACTGGTATTCCTAACTTTGTGTGTACTGCTGATTTGCTTTTCCTGAAGAGCCTTCCTTATTCTTACTCTTCAGGGTAATTTTCTATTTAATTCAATTCAAATGTCACTTCTTATATAAAGACTTCCTTAATTAAAAAAAAAAAGAACGGAAAGCATGACTTCCTCAATCACTTCCACCCCAATTCTCTCCAGAGTATATCACTTCTGCTGTTGTCTTCTATTATGGCACATAGAAAGTTGCTTTATGGTAGTTTGGCTGTTGATTTACTCACCCAATACTCTACCCCATGTGCTGTTTGCAGATTTGATATCTGCATCTGACTTTCTTTTCTACCCTCTTTTGTTCAAGTTTTCCTTTGATAGGATGTCCCTTGCCTCCTTCCCCATTTTGCTCAAATCAGTTGTCTTCTCAAGAAAATTTCCTTTAAATTGCTGGCTCAGGGAATCTCCCACTTATCCTTGGCGACATGGATAAATTTTTCCTTATTCTTTGACCTAGAGAATTTTGACACAGAGAGCAGAAATACAGATTCCTAGTATCTAGTGTTCAATATGTTACCCAACTTATTAAATACTTGGTTGGAATTGCTTAATTGCTGATCAAAAATACCATAACACTCCAGTGTCATTCCTACTATCCACAACAAATAGTTTCATGAAATTCAGGAATCATTTGCAGTGACATTTTAAAAAATAAACACACAGAACTTATCATTTATGCAGATGCTATAAGGATGTTCATAGTGTCTTACTTGTTTTTGTTGTAGTAGTCCAAAGAACCTTTTGCAGAATGGATTTTTGCTTGACGATGGATGTACTTGTTTGAAGAAAGTGTACATACCAGTCCTGATTCTTGATTTTCTCTAACGTGGGAAAAGGAGCCACTAAGGGAGACAGAGAAGAATTGAGGTCTTCTAGTGAAAAGAAATAATCACTGAACCAAAGGCAAATACAGTTAAGATTAAAAAAAACCACATAGCTTGTTTAGACATATTTGGGGAAAAAGTTGAGCAATGAAATAAAACAAAGAAGAATTAATGCATCCAATTTGTGATGTATGTGAATATTCAATAAGCCATGAACTGTTAGAAGAAGAAATTAGTCTAGGAATAAGTACAACCAGAATGATCCTTGAAAATGAGGATGGTGAGTTGTAGACATACTTACTCTGGACATGTCATCAGGAAAGATTAGTCACTAGAAAAGGACATGATGTTTGATAAAGTAGGTGGCCAGTGAAAATGGGGGAAATCTCCTTAAGATATAAATTGACACTGTGGCCTCAACACTGGACTCAAATATACACACATGAAGATGGCAAATGACTCAATGGGCAACATTCCATTTTGCTATACTGGGGTTACCATAAAACCATTAACTCAATGACAAACTAACAAGAGCAGTTGTGATGGCTACATTTTATATCAACTTGCTGGTGCAAGTGGAGTAGGGGTGCAGTCCAACTATTCAATCAGGTCTTAGCCCCATAATGCCCCTTTGAAGAGGAGAGAAAATAGTAGGTAAAAAGATCCAAATCCAAAAGCAGAACTAGCTACTGCCTTTTTGCTAGTCCCCCTTTTTGAGGTTTCCTTCCATAGTTACTGAAGGATGTGGCCACCAGGGAAGATGGTGCCACTTTGTTTCTCTATTAGCCATTTATTAAGCCAAACGCCTGAAGGAAGACAGGGAGAACAAGAAGAAAGGGAGAAAAAAAAATCTGTTCTCCAGCCATGGAGCCATTTTAGCCTTTGAATGTGATTTAAATTCCTTATAGAACTGTATGCCTGTGTTGGAGCCCAGTGACCTCTCCATTATCTATCTATCTATCTATCTATCTATCTATCTATCTATCTATCATCTATCTATAAATACATATATGCATGCCTCTCAAACTCTTTGTGTATGCTACACAGACAAATTTTCTCACGTGGTGTTTCACACACTTATTCATTCCTCAGAAATCCGAGCCTCCAGGTCCCTTCTCCATAGCTGATTTTTCTCAGTTTAAGTTGAAAGGGGTCGTGTAGCTTGTCTATCCACTTTATAATTCAAAGTCTAGTTGTGATATTAGGGAATAGTCTACTCGATCAGACATCGTGGCAGCTTGGAGACTTTATTAGTGGCTCCTAGTGTGGGTTGGATAATGCATCTTCTGAGAACACATGTGAAGGAAGCTGGAGATTAATAATTCTCTTAAGTCCAACACTTCCCATAAAGTTTTACAGCCTCAGAAGCCAAAAAAGCAATTGAGTCACTGTTGAGGCGCTCTAAGTCAGAATAAATGTATTAGCCCCTCTTTGTTTCAGAATTTTAAAAATCCCTTAAAATCAAAGTGAAAATTGGTTATTAATTTTCCTATTTAACAGAACATAGCTTCCAGAAATCTAGTCTAACAATAGACTAATCTTTTTACCTTTTAGGACTGATAATGACACACTATGGCCCAGTGTCCATAGTATGGCTAAGAGATGAACATTTCCTTTTTTTTGATTACCCTGAAAATCACAAGAACACGAAATTGTCACAATATAGGAAGGGAGTGCTCTAGGGGGAAAGGGACCTGAAATTCACGTGTTTTTGTTGTTGTTGCTATTGTCGTTGTCATCAGGTGGTTCTGACCCAAAGCAGCCCTGTACAGACAGAATGAAACACTGCCCAGCCTGGGCCCTTCCTCAGAATAGTTATGCTTGAGAGCATTGTTGCAGCCCCTGTGTCGGTACATCTTGTAGAGGGCATTCTCCTTTTCCACCACCTAGTCTACTTTAACAAAAATTATGCCTTTCTCCAGGGACTGGTCTCTCCTGAACCCATGGCCAAAGTATGTGCGAAGAAGTCTCGCCATCCTTGCCTCTGAGGAGCATTTCCACCATATTTTTTCTGAGACAGATTTGTTTTTTCTCTTGGTAGTCCATGATACTTTCAATATTTTTTTTTTTGCCAGCACAATACATCAAATACATTGACTCTTCTTTGGCTCGAGTTAGGCGCGAGGCAACCAAAAATACTATGGGATGCATCAATTTCACCTTAGTCCCTGCTTTTCAACAGCCAGAAGAGGTTTTGCATATGAGATTTACCCAATGCAAAGCATTCTTTGATTGCTTGATGCTGCTTCCATGAGCATTGACTGTGGATCCACATAAGACACAACCCTTAGCAATTTCAAATCCTTTCTCCATTTATCATGATGACACTATTTGCCTAAATATGAGGATTTTGTTCTTCTTTGCATTGACTTTTTTTTTTTATTTTTTTTTGCATTGATTGTTAATGAGCCTCCCTCCACTGCGGATGCCGCATTCTTCTGCAGATAGTCCTGTTTCTTTGATTATTTGCTCCACATACACATTGGACTAGTATGGTGAGAGGGGCAAACTGACATGCAACCTTTCCTGTTTTTAAAATATGTGGTGTTTCCTTGTTCTGTTCACATCTCTTCCTCTTGATCTCTGTACAAGTTCTGAATGAGCACAATACAGTTCTGGGATTCTCATTCTTCTCAAAGCTATCTATATTTTACAATGATCTACACAGCTGTATCCCTTGCCAGTGACAATAAAACACAATTAAACATCTTTGTAGTATTCTCTGCCTCTAGCCTAGATCAATCTGACCCATGCAATGATATAATTTGTTCTATGTCTTCTTCTGAATGCCACCTGAACCTCCTTGTCAATGTACTACTGCCACCATTCTTGGATGGTCTTCAACAGGTTCTTACTTGCATGTGATAAAATGATACTGTTTTATAATTTGAGTCTTCTGTGTGATCATCTTTCTTTTCAGTGGGTATAAATATGGATATCTTCCAGCAAGCTGGCTAAGCAACTGCCTTCCAAAGTCCCTGACATAGACAATGGAGCCTTCCCAGTGTTTCACCAGCTGGTTGAAGCATTTCCCTTGGTACCCCATCCATTCATGTAGTCTTGTTTTGGCTAATGCTTTCAGGGAAGCTTGCGTTTCCTTCAGTGCCATTGGTACTTGCTCATATGCTCCCTCCTGAAATGGGGGAGCTAGTTCTTTTTGGTATAGTGACTGTGTGTGTTCTTTCCAAGTTCTGATGTTTCTTTTAGTAGCCAATATTTTTCCCATAGAATAATTCATTATTGCAAATTATAGCTTGCAATTTTCGGGAGTTCTTTCAGTTGAAGATATGCTGGGTGTGTCCTTCCTTTTCGGTTGTCTAACTCTAGGTTATTATCATATTTTACACTGTCTTCTAGAGCTGCCTTTTGAAATTTCTGCTCAATCCTTTGACTTCCTTTCTTCCATGAGCCTTAGCTATTCTGTGATGGAGAGAACGTTTCAGAGTCTCTTCTGACATCCACTCTTTTTCTTGCCTATCATTTAATGATCCTTGGCTCTCCTCTTGAATGATGATCTTGAAGTTCTCCCACAACTCACCAGGTCTTCTGTCATTGGTTTTAAAGCAGCAAATCTGTACTTGAAATTTAGTCGGGATAGACGCAGAGTTTTATTTTGACTCTAGAAGGTTTGTTTTAATTTTCTTCAGCTTTAACTTGAACTTACCTATGAGCAATTGATGGCCTGGTCCATAGTCAGCACCTGGCCTGGATGTATAGACTGATATTGAACTTCTCCGTTGTGTGTTCCTACAGATGTAGTGATTTCATTTCTGTGAATTCTGTCTGAAGGAGTCAATTTGCATAGATACCTTTCTGTGTTGTTGATTTGCTATGATCTTGCAAAATTCTATCATGCAATCTCCAGCTTCATTTCTATCACCAGCACCATATTTTTTATCTACTTTTATCTCTGTTTCCAAATTTTTATGTTTTCGTGTCTTTTCTTTTCTTTTTGGATTCTAACTTATATTCCAATTGTCAATAATTATGTTTGCATTTTGATTTCATGTTTGACCAATTTTTTACTGAAGACAGTGGTGGAATCCTTCAATTTCTTCATTACTAGTTTTTGTGGTTGGTGCATATATGGAGTGATAGTTGCACTTCTTAGTTTCCTTAAAGGCAGATAGATATAATCTTATCTCACAGCATTATATTTTAAGACAGACTTAGAAATTGGATTTTTGACTATGAATATAAGACCATTTCTCTTGCTTGAGCCATTCCTAGTATTGTAAATTTGATGGTTTTCTCATTCGAAATGGTCAGTTCCAGTCCAAGTTAGCTCTCTAAGCACCTAATATATCAATCTTTGTGTTTCAACCCAATTTTTTACAATTTTAGTTTCCTAGACTCACATTTTGCACATTACAAGTTCTAATTAGTAATTGACGTTTTCCGCTGTTTCTTCTCTCTTTATCTGGGCCTTATTAGCAAATGGTGATCCTAAAGGCTCCACTACCACCGGCTTTGCTCCAGTAATATCACCATGGTTGACTTTACTTTGATAAGACCATTCCTTCTCAGTCATATTTGAGTATCTTCCAACTGGAGGGACTCATATCCTGCCTTTCTCTCACAATAGTCGTCTTCTATTCATCAGGCTTTCAGCTTGTTTTCTCCATAAGATTTTCAGTGGCTACTTCCTCTGAAAGCGGACATCAAATTCCTTCTTCACAGTCTCTTCCCAGTCTCAAAACTCTGCTGAAACCTGTACATTTTAAATGATCTTTCCGACAATTGAAATATCAGTGACATAGCTTCAAGTTGTAAAGTAACAGGAAGGATACGACAGTACAACAAATTGACAGACAAGTGGAGAAGTACAATTTATAGGGACTCATTATTAAAGTTTTAAACTGGACAAAGCATAGATCAAAATAAATTATCTGGATAAGGGATTATCAGCCATAATATTGTCTGGAGTGTCCATAGCCAATTCACAGGTACTATATAGAACATGGAAAACAAAGGACATTGTTACAAAAGTATGTTAGGCATCAGATCAATCCTTCACAGGCTATGAAAGTGGGGAAGGGATTGTGATTAGGATGCATAGGCTACTGTGGATTAGAAAAGTTTAGAGGATTACTTCTGTGGCCAGTGCATGACTTCTAACCATTCCTGGTGCCCCAGTTTCCATCAAGGAAACTGAGTAAGTCCCTGAACATGACACTACCCCTTCCTCTGCCAACGAGGGAAGTTGCATCAAGCACACTTTAGTCAAGGGCAACATTTTGCACATCATCAGAAAGAATTCAATGGAGGCTGACTTCATGACTACAACTAATTTAGGGTTGTAAAGAAAATCTTCCATATCTGGTGTTTAGAATTTAATCCAGTAGTCATCATGCTGCAATGAAGCACAAGCTTTATGAGAAACTTATATTTCTCTTCGTGTGCATGAATAGAACAGTCTGAAAGCTCAGATTACACCATTTTTTAAGTCTTGACATGGGCCTAGAATCTGTGCTGAATTATAAAAGTTATCTTAGTTTCTCTAACCTCAAGAAACTACATACTCCAAAGAAGCCATTCCTTTTCTCTGAGGTTTTGGATGGTCAGGATATCATAATCTCAGTCCAAAGGGTCTTTCTCCTATGGTCAAACAGACTCAAGTTGTGATAACTTATACTCTATTATAGTATTCTTAATTAATCTTTTAACAGCCCCCCCCCGAAATAGACTTGATTAAGGAAATGATCGTATAGAAGGAAAAAACCTCCCCTTCCACATGGTCACCAAGTGAACATCCTATAATAAACTAAAGGACACATCTGAGAAGGTTTCAAAAAATTTCTGGTGATAGAATTAAGTGATAAATAATTTTTTCCCATAAACTTTTGGAGCCTGTACTTTAATTAGACATATAGCCTCACTTATGTGTTATCCACTTGTCCCTGCCAAAAACCCACTTTCGTGTTTTATCTCTGACATTGTCCTCTTTTATCTCTTAGCCAACTTTAGTTTTGTAACTTTTAAGTTTCTGCTCTAATTGTACAACATTTAATTTGTAGTGGGCCAGGTTGACTAGAGAAACAAATCCAGTGACATATAGCTTTGTAAGAAAGATATTTATATCAAGAAAAATTATAAAACCGGAAAACATCTCACCTAAATCCAGCTGAAGTCCATAAGTCTAAAACGAATTTGTAAGTCCCTCTTCAGACACAGCAGTCGCAAGCAAGGGTGAAGAATTCAGGAAGATCACATGTTTTTGTGGCAAAAAATGTGTGTAGCCAAAGACAGCGGAGGCATAGGTCTCTGGAACAATCAGGGTCAGCCATCAGGAAGGTGAAGGCAGAGAGGGTTCCATGAAATTATGTAAATTATGACATGAAATTATGTACCCAGCCCCGTATTATATGATTTTGTTTTGGACAGTGGGTTGAGTGTGGTAGAGCAGCTATCTTCACCCTGTGTATTTGAACATCTGCTCCAGAGCATCTCCATCCCTCATAAACCTCTGCTATTTTTCCTTAACCAAACGATCCAAACAAAATTCTCCTCAATGATTTATTCCATCAACCTAACAAGTATTTTGCAAAGCTAACGTGATAAATGCCAGGTAACACATCTAGCTACTCACCTGAAGTTTGGAACTTTGAGTGCACCCAGAGATACCTGGGAAGACATCATCAAAAATACTGAATTGATTATCTTTCTAGTCAAAGATACACCATCGTGATGAAATTTACTCAGCAGCTGGTTGAAGAGAAAAAGTCCAGAACTTTTGCATACCAGAAAAGGGTCTCATTGTAGTCAGGTTATTTAAGTTTAAAAACAAGAATTCTGGAAAACAATGTTGTGGAATTGATTCTGATTTACGGTAACTCCAGGTGTGTCAGCATTGACTGATTGTTTGGAAAGTAGATGATTAGGCCTTTCTTATAAGTCAAGTTGGGGTAGATTCAACCCATCAACCTTTTGCTTAGCAGCAGCTTTTGTTTAGTGGATGCACATGGGAGGGGAAGGAATGATTCCTTAGAAATGTACAAGATTGTTGAACTAAGTAGCCTTGGTTCTTTCTTCAGGAAACCATCTTTGGTTATACACATTAAATTCCAGTGTGCCAAGGTCACTCCAACATCCATGGATCTTTAGAATAGTATAGGGGGAACCTCTTCCTTACCTCAAGGCTAAATCATAATTGGAAAATTGGCTCTTAGCTTCAAACTCTTGGGTTAGTTGCTTTCTGGCATAGATATTTAGATATTTCTAGCTGGAGTATTTGGATTTCCAGACAATTAAGTGCATAGAACAGCAGAGTTTCAGCTTCTCTCTACTCGTTTCTCTCTCAACCTTTCTTCACCTCAAATATAAACATGGGGGTTAACTCACAGACAATAGTTTATTGTAAAATATGTATTCTAGCTATATCAATATATGGAGGCATTTTTTTATGACTTGGAGAAAATATGTGCGACACAAACTATTGCCACCTGAAATGCAGCCCTTCACCTTGAGTTGCCTTTTCAGTTTTTGCACTTTAAGTTCATAGAAGTAGAACCTTTTATTAGAAGGAAGCTTTTATTAGAAGGTGTGCATCAATGAGGAAGCGATTGTAAAACAGACTGTCTTTTTGGTTTCCTATATGAAATCAGAATACATACAAAATAAATACCTTTTACTTTGAACTTTGCATTTTGCAGACTCATTGATAAATGCTTTTACATCGACTCTGGTTGAAGACTAATCAAAGGACCCAACGGTTGAAGCAAACAAGCAAGTGGAGCAGTGGAGTTCTTTAAGTATTTAGTCAGCCTCTGGATGCCTTTGTTGATGGACTGACTTAAAAGATAGGCCTTTATCATTAATAAATGATAAAATGATTAATAAATGATAAAAAATGATAAGAAATGATAATTATCTGGCTCCTTTAGTTGATATTGATTCCAACCTGTTTGTCTTTGAGCAATTTATTACACTTCCACAGAGACCGTACTAAGTAAATGATTCTAGGCTTATTGAATTTAGTGAGAGGGATTTTTATCTAACTATATTAAATAAAATAACTTGCTATTCTAGTCTTACAGTAAAATTTGTTGAAATACTTGAATTGATTTTCGAAACAAAATACCTACAAATAATACCATTTGTTAAATTTTAATTGAACCTTAAAAGAGTACAATATGTGAGATCATATTTAAAGTACATGGATTTTTGTTGATGATGTGTTGTTATTGCTTCAATTTCTTGTCATGTGTCCAGAATATTTCAGTGATTAGTTTTCAGATGTAGCATGTTGATTATCAAGGAATAATACATTGAATTTATGAAACATTTCATATATCATGCAATTTAATGATTTGAATTTATTTAAAAGGGTTATATGATCAACACCTCAATCAATTTTAGAACACTGTCTTTGTTTTGTATTCATTATTATTAGCTATGCTTTTACCTCCCTTGCCACAACCCTAAGAAAGTATTTATCTAGTTACTATCTCTATAGATTTACCTATCTTGTATTTCTCATAAATAAAATTATAAGTACCCAACAATAACAAAATAAAACACAGAAATTCTCAATTCAAAAGAAAGCAGAGGATTATTAAAATAAGAACAACTTAAAAATGGCTCAAAGGGAATTTTCTGTAAACTGGATGCTCAGAATATAAATTCAAGAACATTTTCTTTCTCTGATCCTCAATTTTATTATTTTATGATCTTTGATTTTATTACTTTTGATGAGTGGATCACATAGACTGATGTGCTTCTTTTGTGTGGGCTTAGTTGACACCTACCTCACTAAGATGGCGGCCTGTTTTAAGACAGCTTATAAGATGGCTAAACTTCATCTAATGTACGTAGGACATGTTACCAGGAGAAGCTATTCGCTAGAGAATGACATCATGCTGGCTTAAGTAGAGGATCCGTGCAAAAGAGGAAGACCCTAAGAAGATAGATGTGACAGCAACATTGGGCTCTAATATGGCGATTCTGTGAAGATGCTCGAGAAGAACACACGCAATTCCTGAACAAGAAAAGAGAAAATGGGCTGAGCCCCGGTGGCATAGCGATTGTGCGCGGCACTGCGGCCCACTGGGATGGAGGTTGGATTCCAGCTCTACGGAGCAAAGGCTGGGCCCTCTACTGTCACCACCTGAGGGCAGTGATGTCCCCCCAAAAAAACAAACAAAAAAAAAAAAGAAAAGAGAAAAAAACGCACAGAAGGAAAAAGGGAAAGAGAAAAAGAATTGATGGGAAAGTAATAGATGAAGGGACAATGTTAGTGGTCAGTTTTAATTCATAAATGTAAAAGTTAACTTAAAATTGAGAAAAAATGAAAGGATAGCCCTAATTTAAAAGAAATTATTAAAATCATATAAGATATTTTTTAAAAAATCATTTTATTGGAGGCTAATATAACTCTTATCACAATCCATACATCCATCCATTATATGTCAAGCACATTTATACATCGCTTGGCCTCATCTTAAAAACATTTGCTTTCTACTTAAGCCCTTGGTATCAGCTCCTCATTTTTTCCCCATCCTCCCCACTTATCCCTCTTTCATGAACCTTGATAATTTATAGATTATTATATTTGTTGTATCTTGCACAGTCCGATGTCTCCTTTCACCCATTTCCCTGTTGTCTGTACCCCAGGGAGAGGTTTTGTGTAGAACCTTATAATTGGCCCCCCTTTCTACCCCACCTTCCCTCCCTTCTTAAATGTTTTAATCAGATGCCTTCGTGGTGAATTTGTTTGTGATTAACTGCTAACCTATAAGCCACCCAGTTTGCCATACAAAGAATGTGATATCTGTGTTCCCCAAATTTTTCACCTATGATCAAATGCACCTTACTACTTTTCTAACATTTTATTAGTGAAAAATAGTAGCATTTTCCTTCTCTGATAGATTTCCACAGTTTCCAACTTTTGGAATGACTGTATTTGTTTACTGCACAAAAAAAAATCTAGCACAAAATTCAAGCACCTGATGTTCTCAATATCTTCTAGGGTAGTCAGAACCAAACATTAAAAACGACAACAACAGGGCTGAGCCCCGGTGGCATAAGTGGTTGAGTGCAGGTCTGAGGACCGCAGGCTTGGCGGTTCAAATCCAGTTGCAGCAATCAGGTGCAGCTCTGGGTGGTGCCCACGACCACCAGAAGCAGTGACCCCCCCCCCAATAAAAAATAAAACAACAATTACAACAACAACAACAACAACAAAGCATCCATTCATTTCAAAGTTCTTCATGCTGTTTTCTTCTTTATATTTCAATTAATGTAAAATTGAACTTTACATTAAAAATGAACTTTTTAAAAAGAAAAGAACAACAATGGAAAAGCTGTTGCTGTTTGGTAGGGATCACCATTCTGCCCAAGAGCATTTTAGCTGGTGTAAGTAAGAGAAGGGTCATCTAGTCTGAGACAGAAGAGATGCTGAGGTGCATTCAGGACAAGTACTAGAGGAACAAGTGATAAGGATCTGCTGGGTGTCTGCACTGGACAGGAGTAGGTTCAGGTGGGATGCTGGTCTGGAGATAAGGGGGCATCCCAGGTCAGAGTGAGTGGAAATCCTGATGTTTGGAAGTGAAGAGGACTGGGAAGACAACCCAGAGTTGAGTGGGTGGGTACCAATAGTGTGGGAAGAAATATATCAAGTGGGATAATCCAGGGCCAAGGTGGGGGAAGGGGAGGTGGTTCACACTAAACAGAGGCCAGGATACCTTGTAATTCTGTCCCTACACAAGAATTTATATGTGTGATGATTAACAAAATCAAACTGGAAACAATAAAAAGTTATCTGGACAGCCCACCTGATGACTGTAGATGTTTTCTATACTTAAACTTTAAAAAGGTGCAACTTAAAAATGAAGTCTAGCTAGTTGACTCTGAACAGAGCTAAGTAGAATTTTTAAAATAATGAGGATCAAGATCCACAGGTATAGAATCACTATAATAATCCTTCTCACCACATTAGGATATTTGCTAAAAGCTGAAGGAACCATTTTTGAGTTGATAGAGCAGAAACAATTTAGGCACTTGTAGAACCTGAGGGTTCTGTGGGCATTTTTCTGCATATTCCCTTTCCACCTTAGAATTCACCTTGCCCTGTGGAAAAAAGGGCACTGGCCATATCTGATCTCTTCTGAATTCCCAAAGGAATGCAGAGTCCCACTCCACATTTGAGGAAGGGTGATTCTTGTGAGGCAGAGGTCAAACGAGCCTCCACCTTCCAACCTTTTTTACCTTATTCTGAGAGAACATTCCACTTTGCTGAGTTTAATGATCTGTTACAATTATCACACAGAACTCAGACAGTTATCAAGAATGTTAACAGTCCAGTCCAGGATCAGAAACGTTAAGAACACAATTCTTGTGTCTTCAACCTCTGTTCTCAGCTGCAGGCGTGTCTTTCTCTGGTCCTCAGCATCTCAGTCATGAGACCATTTGGCTTTTGCCAGTCAGGAGAAAGTGTTAATTAATAAAACTCCTTTCAAAACTCAACTGCCATTGATTCAATTCTGACTTACAGCAATTTTATAGGTCAGTGTGGATTTCTGAGTCTGTCACAATTTCGTTTAACAGGTGGAAAAAGCCTCATGTTTTTCCCCTGAAGAGCGTTTGGCAGTTTTAAGATGCTGACCTTTGTGGTTAGCCACACAACGCTTAACCTGCCACACCACCAGGACTCCAAAGGGGATCCTACCCTGAAAGTCGCCCTTCTGCTTGCTGTCACTTAGTTTCCTTCCTTTCATGGACTGGGAACCTGTGTTTCTGTCATGTAATCTCAAGGCCACAGCCTTTTCTATCACTGCCACTTCTACACACAGCTATCTCAAGGTCAAAAGGCATACTTTGATCATGACTTTTGCTTTCTTGACAGTTAAGAGATTCATAACTGCTTCTTCTGAAACAGCTCATTCTAGATACATGTCGCAGGATGGAAAGACTGATGAATGCAATCACTGAAGTCCCATGTGCCTTATATGTGTGCTTCTATCTAGCTATCTGATGGGCACTGCAAAGGCTATAATCATTCCAAACAATTAAATTGTGCCCCATCCTGTCTTGACTCTCGGGAGAATGCAGAGTGAATAGCTGTGGCATCCATTATCTGTGGACTTATAATTCCCTCTACAAAATCTGCAATTTTCAACATATTCCTGGTTTCTGAAAGAATTTCTTATTTTCAAATTATTTGATGGAACTCTTAGTATTGGCAAGGTCTTCCTGTTCTTCTCGAGTGAGCTGTGTTGTTCTCTTTCTTTGGCGGATGCATCCTGCAAAAATTAGTGTTCAGGACACTAACGGAAAATGTCCATGATCATGTATAAGTTGTGCTTAGACATTGCTCAATTAGTACACTATAGCTCGAAATTCCTTTGAAAAGTATGGCATGCCCTGAATGTGTTTCACACCATTGCAGCTAAGGATTGAAATGATTGGAACTTAATAATAGCCAAAGATTTCAGGTTAGCAGAAGAGGTTTGTTCCAGAGCAAAGCTTCTGGAAATGTTAGGAAGGTAACTGAATTTGGAATAAAAAACTGTTAACAGCAGTACAACTTTCCAATCATCCAATTATTAAGAATTACTTAAAAATTAAACACATAACGAATACAAGATGTTTCTGGAAGGACTTGCCACTGTTGCATTTCTAGGGCGAAAAGAGTTTTCTCCATGAATTGGATGACGACAAAAAGAAACGTTTCAACAAGCTAATGAAGCAATGGGATAATTTACTCATCCATACCGGGAATTGTTCAAGACAGTTACCTGGCTAGCTGATGAGAAGAGATCCATATTTGTACACATCCCAAAGAACCTGAAAGAGTGCTCCAACTATGGAACAATACTGTTGACATTGCATGCATGTAAATTTTTTTTTTAGGCATCACTGACCTCTGGTGGTGGGAGTAGGTGGCCCAGCCTTTGCTCCTGTGAGCTGGAATTGAACCTCCATCCCAGTGGGCCACAGTCCCGCGCACAACCACTACGTCACCGGGGCTCAGCCACATGTATGTAAAATTTTGCTGAAGATCATCCAAGAGCAGTTACAGCCACCAGAGGTTTGGGCCAGATTAAGAAGAAAACCTGAACTCACAGACATTCTTGCTGATGCCATATGGATCTTGTCCCAAAGCAGAGAACAACAGAAAGATGTTTACTTGTGTTCTATGGACTTGTGTTCTATGGACTTGTGTTCTTGGACTATGCCAAGGCATTTGGTTGTGTGGATCATAACAGATTATGGATAACATTGAGAAAAATGGGAATTCCAAGACACTTCATTGTGCTTATGCAGGATCAGACACAGTTGTGTCAATAGAACAAGGAAATACTGCCTGGTTTAAAGTAAGGAAAGGTGAGCATCTGTATTCTATCCACTTTCCATACTTATTCAATCTGTAGTTTGAGAAAATCATCAGAGAAGCTGGATTATATGAAGACGAATATGGCATTAAGATTGGAGGAAGACTAATAAACTACCTGCTATATGCAGATGACATAATCTTTTTTTGCTGAAGGTGAGGAAGGCATGAATCACTTTGTGTCAGGGTTCTCTTAGAGAAATAAAATCAAGACACTAGTAATTCTCTTTATATACTTATATATAGAGAAAGGTATATAAGATAGGAAAGAAACAGTTAACTATCTATAAAGAAGTACAAATTGCTCGGTGCAACTCAGTTGTGTGAGACAGGTAGAAGACTGGCAGTCCTTCAAGTCTTGAGGGCCGCTGAGTAGTCCTCTGTAGAGCAGTTCAGTCCATCTGGTCACAGGTAGCAAGCAGCAGAGCAGGTCACCAACAGTCAGTCAGATGACAAAGTCCAACAGTCCCCAGCTCAAGAGATGTATATCCCAGGAGTGTGGTGAAGTAGGGCTTGAAGGAACCTCAGCTCTCAGGTGCACAGTCCATGATTAGGTGTCCCACGTGTAGAGCTGCTTGGAGGTCGAGGCACAGGATGAACAAGGCAGCTCTCTGGTCTGAAGATCCAAAAGCAAGAGAGAGGGTGGGACTCGCTGAGCGCTTCCAATCTCTACCCTTCAATTCATCTCGTGTGTTCATTGGTCGTGCTGTCACAACAGACCCAACAACCTTCTGTGGTCATGTTGGCATAACAAACATACCCATCACAATCCACCCCTTGCCAACATGGCACCTGAACACAATTCTTTACCCATATAGAATTTCCAGGCATCAATGAAATCAAACTTATACTTAACATCAAACATCGATCATACATATAAATGAGAACACACTGAGTCCAATTGTAGCTGATATATCATACATGAGCAAAGAAAAGATTCAATAAGCTCATAAATAGAAAATACATGAATTATCACAAGCCTCGCTTCTGCAATTGATCACGTGGTCGTAATTGGTAGGTAGAGCTACCTTCTTCTACTATCCATTCTGTATTATCTTTGCCCTCAGTAATCACTTCAGCTGGTTGTGGGTTTTTTTCCTGGTGGGGTGACCCAGACCTTCATTCCTGAGGTGTCTAGGTCATTAGATGTCCTGTCATTATGGGGTTGCTGTAATTTACCATTAACTTTTATCACAGGGCATGTTAGCACTAAGAGTCAGCCTATGGGATCTCCTGAATTCCAGACATATTCATCTTTATCCCCATTATGTAACACCAGTCCACTTTCTTCTTGATAATCTGGGTCAATCACACCACTCAGTACAGTGACACCCTTCCTGATCTGTTGATCCAAAGGCATGAGAAGCCCAAAGTGGCCAGCGGGCATTCTCAGCTGCCAGTTCAGTAGAATCTGTGCTGTGTTTCCAGGTGGGAAAGTTCCTTCCTTCGGGAACAGGAACTCCAGTTCCAAAGAACATAGGGTTGCTGGGCCAGGAAGAAAAAATGCTCCAAGTGGGTCAATAGGAGTAATAGTGAGTGGTGCCACTCCAGTTTCCACCCCTTGGTTCCTGGACCCATGAATCCTGGCTATTGGAGACACAGCACTGTTTATTGGCCACTGGTTTAAAGCGTATACAGCTTCCTGGAGAACACTGCCCCAGCCTTGCAAGTTGTTGCCACGTAGTTTGTGTTGCAGTTGTGTCTTCAGGAGTCCATTACATCGTTCTATCAAGTCAGCTGCTTCAGGATGATGAGGAACATGATATGACCAGTGGACTCCATGGGCATGGGCCCATGGCCGCACTGAATTTGCTGTAAAGTGAGTTCCTTGATCTGAAGCAATGCTATGTGGGATGCCATGCTGGTGGCTGAGGCACTCTGTAAGTCCACGAATGGTGGTTTGGGCAGAAGCGTTGCATGCAGGGAAGGCAAATCTATATCCAGAATAGGTATCTATTCCAGTCAGAAGAAAGCGCTGCCCGCTCCAGGATGGGAGTGGTCCTATATAATGAACTTGCCACCAAGTTGCCGGTTGATCTCCCGGAGGAATTGTTCCATACCTTGGACTTAACGTCGCTTTCTGCTGCTGGCAAATAGGGCACTCAGCAGTGGCTGTGGTCAAGTCAGCCTTGGTGAGTGGAAGTCCATGTTGCTCTGCCCATGCATAACCTCCATCCCTGCCACCATGTCCACTTTGTTCATGTGCCCATTGTGCAACAACAGGAGTGGCAGAGGAAAGAGGAGGGCCAGTCTCCACAATGCGTGTCACCTTATCTACTTGATTGTTAAATTCCTCCTCTTCAGAGTTAACCCTTTGGTGAGCATTCACATGAGACACGGTTACATTTACTTTTTTGGCCCATTCAGAGATATCCATCCACATACCTCTTCCCCACACCTCCTTGTCACCAATCTTCCAATCATGTTCCTTCCAAGTCCCTGACCATCCAGCCATGCCATTAGCCACAGCCCATCAATCAGTATACAGTCTCACATGTGGCCACTTTTCCTTGTAGGCAAACTGAACTGCCAGGTGCACTGCTCGAAGTTCTGCCTATTGGGAGGATTTTCCTTCACCACTATCTTCCAGGGAGATCCCAGAGAGGGGCTGTAGTGCTGCTACTGTCCACTTACGAGTGGCACCTGCATATCGTGCAGAGCCATCTGTGAACCAAGCATGACTTTTCTGTTCTTCAGTTAAATTATCATAAGGAAATCCCCAGGAGGCCATAGGGGTAGATTTGGAAAGAGAAGATAATGTGACCGGAGTGGGAACTGTGGGCATTTGGGCCACTTCTTCATGCAGTTTACTTGTACCTTCAGGTCCTGCTCTGGCCCGATCTCGTATGTACCACTTCCATTTAACAATGGAGTGTTATTGCGCACGTCCAACTTTATGACTCTGTGGGTCAGACAATACCCAGTTCATGATGGGTAGTTCAGGCGTCATGGTGACTTGGTGACCCAAGGTGAGGCATTCAGTCTCCACCAAAGCCGAGTAACAGGCCAAGAGCTGTTTTTCAAAGGTGGAGTAGTTGTCTGCAGAAGATGGCAGAACTTTACTCCAAAATCCCAATGGTCTACACTGTGACTCACCAATAGGGGTCTGCCAAAGGCTCCACACTGCATATTTATCAACAACAGACACTTCTAGCACCATGGGGTCAGCTGGATCATATGGTCCCAGTGGCAAAGCAGCTTGCATGGTGGTCTGAACCTGTTGCAGAGCCTTTTCTTGTTCCAGGCTCCACTCAAAATTGGAGGCCTTTCATGGCACCTGATAAATAGGTCGAAGCAGAACACCCAAGTGAGGGATATGTTGCCTCCAAAATCCGAAAAGGCCCACTAGGCATTGTGCCTTCTGTTTCATTGTTGGGAGAGCCAGATGCAATAGCTTGTTCTTCAGTTTACTGGGAATAGCTCAACATGCTGCACACCACTGGACCCCTAGAAATTTTACCGAGGTGGAGGGTGTTTGAATCTTTCTAGGATTAATTTCTCAACCTCTTGTACACAGATGCTGTACTAATGAATCTCAAGTCTTTGATACATCATCCTTAGTGGATCCAGTCAGCATAATGTCATCAATATAATGGACTAATGTGACATTTTGTGGAATAGACAGGCGATCGAGGTCCCTTCGGACTAAATTATGGCACAGGGCAGAAGAGTTGATGTACCCCTGTGGAGAGTTGTGAAAGTGTACTGTTGCCCCTGCCAGCTAAAGGCAGACTGCTTTTGGTGATCCTTTGAAATTGGTATCGAGAAGAAGGCATTGGCCAGATCAATAGCTGCATACCAAGTACCAGGAGAAGTATTAATTTGCTCAAGCAATGAGACCACATCTGGAACTGCAGCTGCAATTGGAGTCATCACCTGGTTAAGCTTACGATAATCCACGGTCATTTTCCAGGATGCATCTGTCTTCTTCACGGGCCAAATGGGTGAGTTAATTGGAGATGTGGTACGAATCACCACCCCTGCATCTTTGAAGTCTTTGATGGTGGCACTGATCTCTGCAATCCCTCCAGGAATGCAATATTGCTTTTGGTTTACTATTTTCCTAGGCAATGGCAATTCTAATGGTTTCCATTTGCCCTTTCCCACTATGATAGCCCTTATTCCACATTTCAGGGACCCAATATGGGGGTTCTGTCAGTTACTAAGTATGTCTGTTCCAATGATGCATTCTGGAACTGGGGAAATAACCACAGGATGGGTTCCGGGACCTTCCAGACCCAGAGTGAGGAATACCTAAGATAAAACTCCATTAATAACTTTACCTCCATAAGCCCCCACTCTGACTGGTGGGCCCTCAAAACACTTTGGGCCCCCTGGAATTAGTGTCAGTTCAGAGCCAGTGTCCAGTAATCCCCGAAAAGTTGGAACATTTTCTTTCCCCCAGTGAACAGTCAATCTTGCAAAAGGTTGCAGGTTCCTTTGGGGAAGGCTAGAAGAAAGACTAACAGCTTAAATCTTCGGTGATGTGGCAGGGTTCTTCTTCCAAGGGACCCAACCTTCCCCTCATTTAAGTGGTTGTGGCTCTGTAAACTGGCTCAGGTCTGCGAATTGGTTGAATGATCGTGTCTGTCTATCCCTCTGTTCACCTGATCCAGCATTCTTCTGCCTGTATAGGTCATGCAACATTTAGTAGGTTTCCCATGTATTTCACTCCTAGAGACACCATGACTAAGTAGGCAATGCCATCATTCCACAGGAGACAGGCTGCTTTGATTACTACGAATGCTTTTTTGTCTATTATAACCACGTCCACCCTGTCTCTGTTGATTCAGTGCTGATACTTGCCCTATGTAACCACAGAGTCCAATCAGCCTCATCGTGGGCAAATGTTGGCGTTCACTTATGGCAGTTCCCACAGTTAATCCTGGTGCACACAACATAGCAATTATAGGAATCTTCAATGATGTTGGGGCCCACCTCAAAACTTATTCCTTATGATTGTAGTGAAGAATATGCCCTCAGGACACCCCATTTTGGGGTCTATGGAAGCATCCTGATATATCCATTCCACCATACCAAATTCCCTCAGCTTTTGGATGTCTTATTCTACAGTGTACCAAGATAGGTCAGGCACCTCAAGTTGGTCTAATCTAGGACCTCCGACAGCCCATGCCTCCGTGAACCAGCCAAATAAGGAGTTGGATCCTCTCTTAGCCTCTCTCAATGAGATATTGAAAGAAGGGTGTGTCCTTAGGGGTCCCATATCCAGAAACTTTGACTGATCTAGTATTACATTTCTTGTACCAGTATCCCACACCCTCAGTAAGCATTTCCAGGCATACTCCACAGGCTTTTGCTTGTATGTATTTGAAAGCTTGAGCAGTTCTTTGTGAGTATAGCATACTTCTTGAGTAGTCACCTCGGCCTCACCCGTAGGAGCTTTCCTTGCCTTAATTTTAGTTACAGGTCTAGCAGAAACTATCAATGTTGAGGGTGTTTTCTGGTTGTTCTCAGCACTATCTTGGAAGTCATCTCTCTCAGGCAATGGTAGAGATGCAGCCCCACCTGGCATTTCACTTTGAGTAGATTGGTTGATCTGCTCAGGTGTGGGTTGTTTTGTTGATAGTAGACACTATCTTCAGATGGGAATTGTTTCTAATGGTGGCATAATACCCTCCTCTTCTGGATCATCAGCCCATATATTTCCATCCCATGTTTCAGGGTCCCAATTTTCTCCTATCAATGCCCTCACTTTGGCTTCAGACACTGCTCTAGATCTCGCATTCAGCTGACGTTGTAATTCAGCCACTCCCATAATGAGACTTTGGACCTGGTTCTCAGCAATATCGGCTCTTGTACTACAGGCAAGAAGGATCTCCTTTGTAGCACACACAGAACCCTTCATGTCTGTGATTCGGTACTTAAGGCGTGCTTCTGAAGCCCTGAGGCAATCCCTCTCATTAATCACATAGTCCATTATAAGGAGGACCAGCCAACCAGCTTCCTTATGCTTGGCATCTTGACAAACTGCTGGAATATATCAAACATATGTTCTCCCAGAGCTTCTCCTGTAACCAGCACCCCATCCATCGGTGCTCCTACTTTAGCTATTAGCTTTGCTATTTCACACCAGGGACTGGTAGGATTGGCAAAATTACCCATGGCTTTAGGTATAGAATTAGCATCACCAGTGCTCTTAAGACTAATCAGATTAGAGAACTAATCAAAGAAATCCATATTTATGATTTTATTTCTCTAGAAGCACTCCTGGTACCACTTGTGTCAGGCAGGTTTCTCTCAGAGAAAGAAAATCAGGACACTAGTAATTCTTTTTATATATTTATATATAGAGAAAGGTATATAAGATAAGAAAGAGTTAACTATCTATAAGCAGTAAAAATTGCTCGGTGCAACTCAGTTGCATGAGCCAGCTAGAAGACTGGCAGTCCTTCAAGTCTTGAGGGCCACTGAGTAGTCCTCTGTATAGCAGTTCAGGCTATCTGGTCACAGGTAGCAAACAGCAGAGCAGGTCGCTAACAGTCAGCCAGATGACAGAGTCCAACAATCCCCAGCTCAAGAGACGTATATCCTAGGAGTGTGGCGAAGTAGGGCTTGAAGGAATCTCAACTCACAGCTATACAGTCCACATTTAGGTGTCCCACGTGTAGTGCTGCTTGGAAGTCGAGGCACAGGACAAACAAAGCAGCTCTCTGGCCTGAAGATCCGAAAGCAAGAGAGAGGTTGGGACTCACTGAGCCCTTCCTATCTCTGCCCTTCAATTCACCTCGTGTGTTCATTGCCTGTGCCGTCACAACAGACCCACCAATCTTCTGTGGCCATGTTGGCATAACAAACCTACCCATCACACATTTGCTAATGAAAGACCAAGAATTAGAGGCTTCATTATGGATTACGACTCATTGAAAAGAACAACATGTTCATCACCCATGGACCAGTAGGTCACATCATGATAAGTGAAAAAAAGGCTGAAGTTGGCAAGAATTTTTTGGTGATTGGATCCACAATGAATGCTCATGAAAGCAGTTAAAAACAAAAGGAGAGGAAAAAAACATGTTTCATTGGAAAACCTGTCATATTATATTAGCCAAAAATGCTGCATAAGACTTCTTTAGGGTTTTGAAGAGTAAGTTGTTACTTTGAGGACTATGGTGTGCTGGACTCAAATATTTCCAATTGCCTCATATGTATTTGAAAGTTGACCATGGAATAATGTATACGAATAATGAAGTAGAATCTACACATTTGAATTGTAGTTCTGACAAAGAATATTGGAAGTACCATGGGCCACCAGAAGGACAAACAAGTCTACCTTGACAGAAGTATGCCTAGAGTGTTCATAGGAGACAAGGATCTTATATTATTTGGGTAGTTCCAGGACAGACCAATCCCTGGAGAAAGACATCATGCTTGGTAAAGTGAAGAGACAGCCAAAAAGAGGAAGGCCCTCTAGAAGATGGATGGACACAGTGGCTACCCAATGAGCTCAAACACAGGAACAATTATGAGGACGGTGCTCAGCTGGGCCATGTTCCTTTCTGTTGTGCATTAAGTCTGTTGAGCTTATGAGTCAGGACAAAATCAATTATGATTCAGAGAAACCCCCCAAACTAGAGTAGAACTGTCACTTACTGTTTCCAAAGCTCTTCATAGGAGCAGGCTGCCAAATCTTCTTCCTATAAATCACATGCTAGATTTTGCCCTCTTAATCAATAGTGCCAGTAGTGTTTCTTTAAGACCACTAAAAAACTTTATGTTAACATATGTCATGTTCTTACCTTTAACATGTAAAAGAAGGAATTCTAATACATTTACTCAAATTGTTTGTCATCATTTTGCTAAATATGTAGAGGTTTCCATATGCTATCTTTAGATACAGTTGTTATATTGATACTCTTAGACTATATCAAGGTCTCATGATAAAGAACGTTTTCCATTTTTTCAAGTTATAAGAAGCCTTGGTGAGACTATAGTTAATTAAAAACTTGGCTACAGGGCATGACACCCCTTCAAACTTGACCAGGAAGCACTCCTAAAGGTCAACAGACCTTGAACTATTTACAGGCTTTTATTTTTTTTAATCACTGTTTTTTTAATTTTTGTTTTCTCTTCTTTGGTTACTTTGTTTTTACTGTCTTGTAAAATAGAAAGATCCACAACTTCAGCCTTTTTTTCACTTATCATGATGTAACCTACTGGTCCATGGGTGATGAACATGTTGTTCTTTTCAATGAAGAAAGATAGGCTGTATAAATAATCTGGAGAAGAAAAAACTGAACTGACAATTCCAGGCGACATGGGAGAGGGGAAGATGGGGGAAAGGAAGTGGTGATAACAAGGGAACAGCAAGTGATCCAAAATCAGAGACAAGGAGGGTGTGAGAGGCCTGGGAGGGGGTGATTAAGGGTAATGTAACTGAGAGAAATTACTGAAACTGAAATGTAGCCTGAGCATGATAGTGGGACCAGAGGAAAGTAAAAGGAAATAGAGGAAAGAACTAGGAGGCAAAGGGCATTTATATAAAATATACTTATATATCTACATATCTGTACTTAGACTTCTATAAGGATAGGGAAATCGACTTATGTGCATATATTTATAGGTTTAGAATGAAGGTAGCAGATAGACATTAGAACTCTACTCAAGTACTCCCTCAAAGTAAGAACATTTTTATTTATGTATTTATATATTTTTGATTAAAAAATTTTTTTTGATCATTTTATTAGAAGAAAATACCCTGGCTTGGGCCAGGTGCATCTTAGTACTCAAGCTAATACATTTACTTTTCCACATTTTTTTGGCATCACTGCCCTCTGGTGGTGGGAGTAGGAGGCCCAGCCTTTGCTCCTGGGGAGCCTGCTCCAGGAATTGAACCTCCATCTCAGTGGGCTGCAGTCCCACGCACAACCACTACGCCACTGGGGTTCAGCCCATTTTTATTTGATTAAACTGGCATACCATGGTGCTCATCTTCCTGACATGATTGCCAAAGACAGAGTGGGTGCATAACCACATGTGGTAAAGGTAACTGATGGTGCCTGACTATTCAAAGATATAGCATCTGGGGGGGTCTTAAAAACTTGAAGTTAAATAGGCAGTAATCCAGCTGAAAAGCAACAAAGCCCAAACAGAAGAAGCACACCAGCCTGTGTGATCACGAGATATTGAAAGGATCAGGTATCAGGCACCAAAGAACCAAAAAAAAAAAAAACCCCAAAAACAAAAAACATATCATTGTGAATGAGGGGGAATTCAGAGTGGGGATCCAAAGTCCATCTGTAGATATCCATCTGGATATCTCCTTACAGAAGGGTCACGGGAAGGGAAAAAGTCAGTCAGAGCAGTGTAGCAATGATGAAACATACAACTTTCCTCCAGTTCTTAAATGCTTCCTCTTCCCACCCACTCTTGTGATACCAATTCTATTTTACAAATCCAGCTAGACCAGAGAATGTTACTGGTATAGATAGGAACTGGAACCACAGGGAATCCAGGACAGATGATCCCTTCAGTACCAGTGGTGAGAGTGGTGATGCCAGGTAGGTGGAAGGTGGGGTAGAATGGGGCAACCAACTAAGAGGATCTATGTATAACATCTTCCTTGGGGGACAGACAACAGAAAAATTTGTAAAGGGAAATGTTGGACAGTGTAAGAAATGACAAAATAATAATAATAATAATTTATGAATTATCTAGGGTTCATGGAGATGGGGGTAGTAGGCAGGGATGGGGTAAAAATGAGGAGCTGATCCCAAGGGCTCAAGTCGAAAGCAAATGTTTTGAGAGTGATGAGGCCAACGAATGTATAAATGGGCTTTACCCAATGGGTGGATGTATGGATTGTGATAAGATTTGTAGGAGCCCCCAAGAAAATGATTTTAAAAAATTCTTGGCTGCTAACTGAAAGGTGGTAGGTTTGAACCCACAAGCCATTCCATAGGAAGAAGATGTGGTGGTCTGCTAACATAAAAGTCTCCAGCTGTGTTTGTTAGTCTTTTAATCCATGTGGCTGGAGCAGGATTCTCAGTAGTTTGGAAATGTAAGCCTACTTATGATAGCATCTAAGATAATCAACTCTGATTAGATCTGCTCTGAGCAGCCAAACAATGGTGGCATGCTACCCCCTTCATTAGGTTGCAGCCCTGACATAATTGGAAGAACATCTGACTGAGGAGTTACTTGCTCCTATATAAATGGACCCTGGGGGGAAGACGGCTTTCTTCTTTCTCAGTTGGATCCTTCATCTCCTCATCAATTTCTAATTCTTTGGATTTGAGCTAATGGCCCAATATTTCCTGTCAAATTTGAATTCATTCAATTCTTCAGCCACAAGTCCAGCCTGCTTCCTTTATCAGCCTCCACTTTCTTTCTGCATCCTGTTTCGTCAGTTCCAGCAGATACAGTAAGTCAGGAAATGTCTCTGGCTGAACTTCTGATTGACCTGAACTAGACTGGATTGCACTTAACTACTTCTTCCTCTATGTGAGCTATTTTCTTTATACACATATAAATGTCACTGGCTTTGCTTCTCTAAAGAATGCCACCTAGCACAGCAGCCTTGACAGTTCTACTCTATTATTTAGAGTGGTTATGAACCAGAAAAGATTCAACAGTAATAGGAACAGCAACATTCTTATAATATTGTGGTAGGTGACTCAGAATATAAATGCAATCCTTGACTCATTCATTTATTCATCCATTCTATGAGCATTTATTATGTGTCAGATCAGAGTACAA
This sequence comes from Nesogale talazaci, assembly GCA_004026705.1. Lineage (NCBI taxonomy): Eukaryota > Metazoa > Chordata > Mammalia > Afrosoricida > Tenrecidae > Nesogale > Nesogale talazaci. Next base: position 32,736 of record PVJH01019637.1, read on the forward strand.
GGCTCTCATGTATATACTACTGAATAAATGAAAATGATGCCTTCCCCTAGAACTTGTAATCTGTTAGTTAAATTTAAAACATCATCAAATTACTGGCTATTTACTATGTATGAGTATTCTGCTTAAAGTTTTATGTTGATTGTTATTTAATTATAATAATCTGTATTAACTTTTTTATATATCTTGAGACAGAGAAAATTTAGGTAGAATACATGAGGTTATTACTTGAACTTAAACCATCTAGCTAAAGAATGCTATTAGATAAAAGAGAGACTTCGAGTCCATTCTTCAACTTACTTATTGTCTAAAGAAGATACTATATAAGAAGATTGGGAGGAAGGTGGAACTAAACTGAGTGAATGGAAAAGATGAATATGGAATATCAAAACTTGAGCAGTTAAAACTTTTTCAGTTGATGCCCCTTCTTATGTATGCTGGACCTGGTTTGGTTTTCCACATTTTCTGTATTTTTGTTTTGTTTTTGTTTGTTCATATTAGGGTATATCTAAGGTGTTATGTCATTGAAGGTCACCCTTTTGAAATTGTGTTTTATGTTTTTCTGTGTTTTGGTATATGAAACTCAGGATTGATGAACCAATAGGGACAGCGAGTAGAATGAGTGTTTCAGGGAGTTGGGCCAGATACAGTGATGGGGGTGGGAGAGTTAAAAGGAGATAGTGTCAAGGAAGAAAAGGAATGTTTGGAAACTGATTATGGTAGCAATTGTATAATTCTGCTTGATTAGATTGAACTGTGGCATGATGTGATATAATATATGTATTAAGCCCCAATTGATAATATTTAAAAATTATTATTATTTTCAGTAAAAGTATGTCTTGGATGAATGAACAATATGATGAACATAAGTTACTGTCACTGAATTGTATATATGAAAAATGCTGGAATGACAAATGTCTTGTTACACATATATGTGCAATAATTAAATATATATATTAGCATTCACACATACACCCCCCCCCCAAAAAAAGGTAAGTGTGCAAGGTACTCCATGAGCTACCTAGACAATGGGGAGAGGGATGGGCAGGGACAGATATCTGAATCCCAGGTCTTTTGGCAACTCAGTTTCTGGGAACAATGTGAGTAAAGATGACTTGCTTTCTCTATGCAACTGTGTAATCAGTATAAGATTTGTCTTCAATATTACTTTTAATTTATCTTTTCATCCCAACAGTTTTCCATTCAGAACTCTCAAGTGCCCTGGGAGCAAAATTTCTATGAACTCAATAAAAGCTCAGAGAATCGGGTCCTGGGAAACTTGTGCTGACCATCTGGAGAGATAAAGCTCTGCATGCGAACAATGAGGACCGTTTTCTTTCTGTGTATCTCTTACCCCACCCCCTCTCCCAATTGAAAAGTCTGAGGCCAAACACCCAAATGATGAATGGAGGGCCCTAATGTGGTTTCTTTCTCTGCTGAAAAAGAGGGATTAGAGTCACTCATTTACGGGCAGAGGAACACCTTTCTGTATGAAATAATCTGATGTTTAGAAAGGGCACTGATGTTGATTTCATTTACATGTCTCATATGAAAGCATTGTCCTGCATTCATCTTCTAGAGTGTATACTAGCTATTGATTCTCCCCTAATGTTAGCAGAGTTTCTTTTAAAATTAAATTTCTTTAGTCTTGAATTTATGTAGTAACATATAAACTACAGTGTCTAACGCACTCAACACTAAAAGGACACTGTCTGTTTTAGTCAGTTCAATGAAACACACTGGCAAGTTGACTAATTGTGGAGCTTTCTATCATCATTTGAATAATGAACCAAAATTAAGAAGAAACAATTGACAAGTCTGAATTAAAAAATTCAAATAATCACCTGTTAATAGGATAGAATTCAGGTTTATTTTTCTACTATTTTCCAACAAGTAAAACTCAATAATTCCTTTCCAAAAGTTTATTGTGCCAAATAGTCTGTGTGGTTAATAATTGGGATGCCTCCAATCAGTTGCAGCTCCTAATATTTTTGATTATTGCACTTAGAATTCTGTTTAAAGTGAAATGTATTAAATAATGCCCAAAGAACTCCTTCTGAAGCCATCTCTAATCTCTTTTCTAAATCTTGCCTTTCAAAGTATTGTAGAAGAGAATAATATATGAACTAATTTATTGCAAAAATACACACCAACATATCTTTTGCATATTTAGTTGCTAGAGAGCAAATAATTTTGTTAGAATTCATTATAAAGAGTTAAAATTTAGCATCTTAACTGTACATCTATTTTGGGGTGATAGATTGAAGTAGCTCTATATACTTTACAGAAAACAGAGTGAGTGCTTGTGTAAAGTAGAGTATGGCAGATGTAGTTAGGTTAAAATGTAATAGTTTATTATTTGAGCTTCCTCTTGACCCATTTTAAAGTTGTTTTGGTTGCTATTATTTTCTGCTTTATAGCTTATTGAGTTTTTAAAAGTTCTGTCTAGTCCTAGTTGCTATTGCTTCCTGTTTGTGTTTTGTATTATTTTCTCTATATAAAATCCAGGATGGGGATTAACTGTATTGATAATTGTCTAGGGTCATCACAGGAGAGCTGGCAAAAATCAGCATGAGAAGAAAGTAGTCTGACATTGATTGTGGTGAGGATTGCACAAGACTTATCATGACTTGAATGAATAAGTAGTATGAAATGTGAAGTATATGCCAGTAAAAGTATTGGGAAAATACATGAATGAATGTTCAACTCCAGTGTGACTTACCAAATATAGCTTTGGATGAACTGAAGAGGTCCTCAAGTAATCTATCACAAGAGAGATGTTTAGAATATTTTGACTTTGCTTTTAAAGCAGAAGAATACTCGGCTTCATTCCCGGGGATCATTATCTGAGTACCCTGATCCAAAATAAGCACATAGTATTAAGTATGCATTTAATATGTCATGAATTTGGGAATGTTATAAGGACTAGAGAAGGTGTCATTTCACTTTTGCAGGAGTCTTTTTCAGATCGCTCATAACTAGTATATGAAAATTCAATTGTTTTCTGCTTGTGAATCTTGTATCCTGCTATTTTATTTAATCCCTCAATTATTTCCAATAGGACTGTTGTGGAAACCTGGGGCCTCTCTCTCTTTAAAATCATATCATTAGCAAATAGCAAGGGTTTCACTTCTTCCATGCCCATTTGTACTGCCTTAATTTCTTATAGTTGCCTTGTGGTTCTGACGAGAACTTTCCGCAAAATAGTTAAGTGTCAGTCCGGGTAAACTAGAGGAATAAACTTCATAGACATGCATATGAATATAAGGAAAGGGTTAATATACAAAAGGAATGTGACACTAAAAAGGCATCCCAATCCAAGCCAGTACAAAGTCATATAAGTCGGATATTAACCCATATGCCCCAAATCAGTCTACAAAGTCTCTTTCCAACTCACGAAGTCACAGGTCAGTGGGTGCAGAATTCTGGTGCTGGCAGGGGTCTCCCCATGGCTCCTCGCTACAGGGCTCAGGGTCCATCAACAGCATGCCTCTCCAGCTTCAGAGGTCTGGCTCCATCAGGAAAAAGCCGTGTGGTCTCTCCACCGGCTCCTCCAGCTTCTCAGATGCTGCCATATTGTCTTTTCTGTGACTCATCGCCTCTGAGACTAACTCCCAACAACTGGGGAAGATAGCTTCTCATCTTCACGAGGGAAATATCAAAATATTTCCCAGAAGTCTCAGGAAAAAGACATGCCCACATAGAGGCCTCACTGGCTGCTCAATGGCTGTCTCCAGATTAACAGGCTAGACTCTACCCCTACATTTCAATCATAAAATTAACATAAGCACATGACTACCACAAGTTAATAATAGTGGGGCTAGGGTTGAGCCCTGGTGGCATAGTGGTTGTGTGCGGGACTGTGGCCCACAGGGTTGGCAGTTCAAATCCAGCAGCAGTTGTCCAGGAGCAAGGCTGGGTCACCTACTCCCACCAGAGGGCATTGATGCCCTTTCCAAAAAAAAGAGTGGGAGTAAGAAAATCCCTGTCAGTGTCCCTTATTTGGTGGGAATGTTTTCAGCTCTTCCCCATTGAGTATAATACTGGCTGGTAGTTTTTCATATGTCATCTTTATTGTATTGTGGAATTTTCCTTCTTTTTCTATCCTATTAAATGCTATTTTTATACAAGTTCTAAACATAAAGGGAAATTATAGGTATAGTATTGTTTGTTTTTTAATTTTTTACTTGTAATCTATATGAAAGCATTGGAATTCATTCCTGGGGTGAGGTCCAGCAAGTATGAAAGGGGGCAAACCCAATTCAGAGATATAAATGGCATCCAACTAAGTAAGAGTGGGAAAGAAAAAGGAAGGAAACAAAGATGTAGGTAATGGGGGAGCAGGGCACTGACTCACCCAAATGGAAGGTCGTACTTCTATCTCCACAGGAGAAGGAGAGAGACACTAGGTCTCAACCTGAGCTGCCAAGATGTGAATACAACATGCCGGCTTGTATCAGGGAACCAACAGAGAGGTCTGTGGAGCTCGGCCCCATCCCAACTATGTGGAAACTGCAACCCTCCGCTCCCCCAAAGAATTCACCTCAGAAGACAGCACAGAAGCGACACCTTGGGGAGAGGGGCACATCTGATGAGAGCACACAGGAGAAATGAAGAAGGATAAAGAGAGAGGGGAATACATCCTGTCCCACCAAGCCCAAAGGATGACAGTACTGCTCAGAGCAGACAGTGCAAAGAGAGAACCATAAGACCAGCCACATCACGAGACAAGACATCCCTCCTTGAACCATAGTGCTACATGAGACAACACTAGAGGCATAATGTGGGTTTCTGCCAAATTTGACCCCATCACTGGAGCAAATCACTAAGGGCATCCAACAGAGCAATAAGGGAAGCAAAGTGATGGAATCCCTGGGGCATACCAAAAATGGGTTGGGGAGACAGTGTGGCACCCCCATCAGATTTAACTGGAATAGACTTTTGCATTTTTATCAGTGGCTCAGTGGCTTTCTTTTTGTTGTTATTTCATTTTTAGTTTCTTAATGTTTTGTGGCTTTTTACTTCCTTTGTTGTTTTGTTTGGCTCTTATTGTTTTTTGCACTTATTAATGTTTCTGCATGTCTATCTAGCTGAGATGGGAGTGATAAACAGTCCATAAATGACAACGACAAAAACTATGGTTCTGGGGTGATATGGGAGAGGGGGAGGTGGGAGAAAGGAAGGTGGGGAGTTGGGAGGAAACCACCCCGGGAACAACAAGTGAACTAAAATCAATGGAGAGAAGGGTGCAGGACACTTAGTGGTGCTTACTCAAGGGCAATGTAGCAGCAAGGAATTAATAAACTCAAATGAAGGTCAAATATGATGGTGGAAAAAGAGGAAATAGAGGAAAGGATCAGGAGGCAGTGGTCTAGATACAGGCACATACATATATAAACATCTATAGAGTGAGAGGGAATAGAACTGTGTACTCATATCTATATGATAAGAATTAAGGTTGCAGAAGAATTTTGGACCAGGACTCAATGCAAGAGCATTTTGTTCTAATAACCTGATATTCTGTAATGCTCTCCTTCCTACCATGATTGCTGAAGACATAATTGGTGTATAATCAAATGTGGTGAAGAACTCTGATGGTGCCCGACTTTCTAAAGACAGAGCACCTGGGATCTTAAAGGCTTGAAGTTAAACAAGTGGCCATCTAGCTGAGAAGCATAACAGCCTGTGTTATCATGTGGTGTCAATGCAATCATGTATCAGGCATCTAAGATCCAGAACAATATCATACCAATGTGAATGGTGAGGGGCACATAGTGGAGACCCAAAGGCCATCTGTTTACAATTGGACAAACCCTTAGAGAAGGGTCACAGGGGAGATACAAATCAGTCAGGATGCAGTGTAGCACTGATGAAACAAACAATTTTCCTCTAGATCTTAAATGCTAACACCCCCCTCCCCACTATCATGACCTCAATTCTACCATACAAAACAGACTAGACCAGAACATGCACATTGCTACAAACAAGAGCCTGAATCACAGGGAATCCAGGATAGATTAAATCCTTCAGAGGCAACAATGATAGTATAGATACCAGGAGGATTAGGGGATGGTGGTGGGAGAAAGGGGGACTCGATTACAAGAATCAACCTATACCCCTCTCCCAGGGATATAGGAACAACAGAAAAGTGATTGAGGGGCGACAAAGGATGATGTAAGATATAAAAATAATAATCTACAAGGTATCAAGGATTGGTGAGAGTGGGTGGGTGGGGGAGGGAGGGAAAAGACATGGGGAGCTGATATCAGGGGCTCAAGTGGAAAGATAATGTTTTGAAAATGATGATGGAAGCATATGTGCAAATGTGCTTGACACACTGGATGAATGTGTGGATTGTAATGAGATGTAAGAGCCATCCCCAAAAGTATTTTTTTAAAAAAATATTACATAGCTCAGATAATAGAGGAAAAGCTGCACTAGTCCCCAGATGTGGAGCATCTATATGTGCCAGGTCCTGGGGTGAGCGTGTCACCCACATTACCTCAACCAATCATCACAATCGTCCTCAGATGTGAACATTATTTCGGTTGCATAAGAAGGACCCCAGAGGTGAAGGTCCATGTGCTTCCCAAACACCTGTCTCAGTGGTTTTAATTTGTTTTATTGTTCTCTGATGTTACTCAGATCATTGCCTGCACATTTCTGCTAGAACTTCTCTTGTAAAGCTGTTCCTTGAAGAGTGCATTGAATAAAGACATTGGACATCTAAAAAAAACTGGAATTTATTGTGATTTTAGTGGAGCCCTGTGGCACTTGCATAATCTCCTGTCAACTTGAGCAAAAGGGTGGAGTCTAGTCTGTCACTCAGATCATATCCAATGGGGCCTCTGTGCGGGCATAGCCTTCTCTTGAGGATTCTGGGAACTCCCATATTCCTCCCTGGAGGTATGACACACACGCTCTCTGCCTTCCATTTCCAGCTATTGAGACACTCAGAGAGGTGGAGGAGACATGTGGAGATCTGTGTCAGCTTTGTGATGCTGATACTGGACCAACAAGATCTTCTGACCTGTGGTCTTTCTTCATTAGGCATCATTACATGTGCTGCATGAGTCTAAAGAAGAATCTATGGGCTAGTATCAGACATATGGAATAATATCAGACTTTTGAAGTTAATCTGGACTGGGCTGGGATGTTTTCTCAATATAAAATTGCTCTTTTATAGAAAGCTGTCTTATACACATAGGAATTTGTTTCTCTATCAACCTGTACTAACATGAACCCTGGTGTGACGTGGTTATACCTTAGGCTGCCTGTGCAAAGTCAGCAGTTTGAAACTATCAGCCCTTCATCGAAGCAAGACAGGATTTCTACTCCCATAAAGATTTAGTCTCAGGAACTCATGGCTGGGGTATATACCCTCTCCTAAAGGGTAGTTATAAGTCAGAATCAACTTGTTGGCAGTGAGTTTTTTTGTATGGTTGTTTTATTTGCCATTAAGTTTTTCATAACACAGACAACAAAATCATGCACTATTGTACTAATGTGTCCTGAATATAAACTCATTTTTAGGTTAAAATGAGTGAGGTCCTTTGGTTTCCTGCAAATCTGAAGCTTTCTGTGTGGCCTCTCCCTGGTGGATATGTTGGAAGAGAGCGGCAGAGGGCAGGACTCACTTGACTTGTGTGAGTTGGAGTTCAGGAGTATCTTTTCCCTGAAGATGAGAGTACACTCATTTCTAGAATTGTATAGCATCATGAGCAGGGTGGTGGCCCATGGCCATGGGAAAGAGAGCTGAAAGCTGATCCAGGAGAATAAGGGCATTCCTGTGGTATAGAGTGAAGAATCTGATAAAGGAAATTAAAGGGAGGCTGAGCTGTCAAAGCTCTGACCATACTGGGACAGTGCTTAGCACCTGGTTGTTCCTGGCAGGGGACTGCTATGGAAAGATATCAAATAGGGTGGTTCATTAAGCAGACTGGTTTTGGTGGCCTCCTCTCCAACCTATTCAACTGCAACTGTACTCTGAACCCCAATATTGTGATCTGAGTGAATTCCGTTGTATTTAACACCTATTATTTGCCATGATCAGGACCCCATGTGGAAGAGTGATTGGATAAACACTTGGCTGTAATCAAAAAGGGTAAGATGCTGCAGTCAATTGAACAGATTTACCATTTAAGAGGCCCAGAGGCATAGTGCGTTGCATGTTGAACTAGCAAACGCAAGGTTAGAAGTTGATAAATCACCAGCTGCTCCATGAGAAGAAGATGAGATTTTTCTACCCTCCTGAAGATTTACAGTCCTGAACAACAGAGGCAGTTCTATTCTGTCCTATAGGGTTGCTATAAATATGTATTAATTAGGTGGCAATGTGCTCATTTGTTTGTTTGTTGCAGGTTGGGTCCTGTGACCTTGTTAGAATGGAGTTACTTTCTGCTCCTGGAGACTGGAGTGCCTCTCCTAATTGAGGTAGACTGACAGATATAAAACAGAATGATGAAAATTATAGGAATCATTCCAGATAATTAAATCATAATCTTGCCTCTCAAAATTTTATGATTTTTTTTTAGCATTATGATTTTAGTTCCTTTTTAGATATGCTCTTAGCAATGCTTTCTGTATGAAAACAAAATTCAGAGTTTTGGAAGTAGTAGAAAATAAGTAGAGGCTAAAAATAAGGTTTTCTACTTTGACAGAACTCTGTAAATATCATGTTCAAATTATCTTTGTTTAGTTTTTCCTTGTTCCATTTACATTTCTACTGAGTTATGAACAGTAAACTCAATACTAACCACCTATAATAAAGGAGAACCATGTTGATCTCTCTCAAATCATACATTATATTTAATTGACAAGAGCTATTTTACTTATGTAGACAGGTAGATGGATGAAGGGTAAGAGGAAGACATCAGTATAAAGTTAGGGATAGTATAAAATTATGGCTATATACTTCTACATATCTGCACGTGTCTCACAGAACACCTTCCAATTAATAGATTGCTTTGTTTTTCTTGCAGGGAAATTATAGAGTAAGAGCAAATAAATATTTCTTTTTTTAATAATAATTTTATTGGGGGGCTCTTACAGCTTTTATAACATTCAGCACATCATCTGTATCAAGCACATTTGCACACATGTTGCCACATACCTTTCCAAACTTTTTCCACTTAAGCTCATGGTATAAGCTCCTCTTAAAAAAAAGCTATCCCCTCCCGCCCCCCCTTTTTTTAATGAATCATTTTATTGAGTACTCACACACCTCCCCTCACGATCCGTACATACATCAATTGTATGTAGATCTCATTTGTACACTTGTTGCCATCATCACTCTCAAAATATCCTCCCTCCACTTAGGCCCCCAGTTCCACCTCCCCATATTTCCCTTCCTTCCTATCCCCCAGGAACCTTTAATAATTTACAAATTGCTATTTCATATCATATACTGTCCTTTCATATAGTGTCCTTTCACTCACTTCCCTGTTGGCCATGCCTCAGAGAGGAGGCTATATGTAGATCCCTGAAATTAGTTCCCATTTTCTACTCCACCATCCCTCTACCCTCCCAGTATCACCACTCCCATCACTCATCCTGAGGGAATATCTATCCTAAGTACCCCATGTTTCTGCCTCCAGTGTACATCCCCTGTTCTACTCAGGCTTGTC
>PVJH01019638.1:0-42339 GCA_004026705.1 Nesogale talazaci
CACATGTACACCTTCCCCCCACCCCCCACCCCAGAATTCACTTTGGAGGACAGCACTGAAGCTACTGCTCAGAGAGAGGAGCATGTCTGATCAGAGCACCCAGGAGCAAATGAAGAGGGAAGGAGAGAGAGTAGAATACATCCTGACCCATCAATCCCTGAGGACAATATTCCTGCTCAGAGTAGCCAATGCACAGAGAAGACCTGCATGGGGGTCCCTGGTCACCCCGGTGAACATGGGCCAGAGACTTTCTCAGGGCACAGCGCACAGGTGGAGCAGTGTGAGTGACTGAATAGAACACCTGTGTGCCAGCTGGTCACCCTGATAGTGGTCATTCCGCACCTGACCGGACGTTGTTGCGTTAAAAGGAAAAAGCAGTCTTCCTCTGGGCTTCCCTCCCTTCCTTACCTTCCTCCTCCTCCCCCTTAGGCCGCCCTGACCTAGGTGTCCATCAGGAGCACCCAGGGGTGGCAAACAGATGGGCACAGATGGCCAGGCCCTGCTCCAAACACACGGCGGGGTGACGTGACACAGGAAAACCTTCTCCCAAGAAATAAGCCCGGCAGACTCTTCCCAGCCTCACAGGATGGAAAACACCTGCCACCCAGGCCCCTGGGACATTCATGGCCACTGCCATTTCCACGGGCCCTTGCCGGTGCCAGGCGGAGGGACGGAGGCTGAGCCGACCAGGACACTGCATCACGGGATGGAATTCGTTTCTGGAGACTGGAGTCAGAGCTGCGTGGTTACTGCAGAAAGCAGCTCAGCCTTTGGGGCTAAGCTCTTAGGAAGCATACCTAATTCTAATCTCGGAGGGGAAGAGGGAGAGGGCTGACGGGGGCGGGGCACATCCACCCGAGCTGTTGTCTGACTGGGGGGTGGACGAAGGGCACCCCTAGCCTCTCCTGGGGAGGAGGGGGGGTCACACAGGCCCTGAAAGTCACCAACCCTAACACGAAGACCTAATACAAACGTCACAGAGAAGTAACAGACTGGTCTTTAAAAATTTTTTAAACCGATGGAATCCGACAGAGAAACACTGATAGAAGCTTCTTTAACCACTCCTCAGAAGCAAATCTAATCTTCTTTGGTTTTAGCAATCTCAAGGTCTCTTTCAATTTCATAGTAATGAGGAAATGACTTCCTTAAGTATGGGCTCTATAGTGGAATAGATAAACAAACAAACAAACAAACAGAAAACAACAAAGGCTTTCTCCAAATTAAGAGATTGGTGATTTCCTGGATGCCAGTGGGTTTGTCCGAAGGTGGGTTTGTCTTTTAAAATCAGTAGCCCCGGGCACATGAGCTAAACCTCTCTCAGTGCCTGGGAGGATCCTGCCGAAAGCCCCAAACCAAACTCACAGCCAGCGAGTTGATCTCCAGGACAGGGTGGAATTGCCCCTGTGAGTTTCTGAGACTAACAACTCTTTCTGGGAGTGGAACACCTCATCTTTCTCCCTGGAAGCGACTGGAGGTTTTGAACTGCTGACCTTGCAGTTCACGGCCCCACGCTAGCCCTGTGTTGCCTGGGCTCCCATTCTGGGCCACATAAAGAGCAGCTGATTTTCTGCCCAGCGCTGGGTGGCTTGGGCTTCTGGGCAGAGACGTGGGGAGCAAGCAAAGAAAGACGTGGCAATGCATAGTCCCTGGACTCTCCCCTTTCCAGGTCCATGTTGGCATGACTCTGTGCCTGTTCCCGGGGTCACAGCTCCTGCTGCGGGGCATTCCTCCCCTGAGCCACCCCCCCCCCCTTCAGTCAAGTTGATCCAGACTCAGGGTGACCCCATGTGTCAGAGCAGAGCTGAGCTTGAGAGGGTTTTCAGGGGCTGACGTTTGGGACGATTGCCAGGCCTTTCTTCTGAGGCACCTCCGGGGTCGATCAGAACGTCTAACCTACCCTTTAACAGCCATGCACTGACTGCCCAACCCGGGGACAGTGGCTAGTTCCTGCTGCTCCTCTGCTAGCGGTTGCTCCTCTGGCTAGTTCTTTAAACTCAGCTCCAAGCCTGCCCAGGCCTGCTTCCAGCTCATGCCGCACCCCGGGCCCCCACCACCCAGTGTGGTTTGCCTGAGCCTTTTCCCACCAGAACTGTGAGCCATCAAGCTCAGGGTCAAGTCCTTGCAGAAGGTGGCCTCCACCATGGTCTCGCCAACAGACAGACGACTTACCAAGAGCGGTGATGGAGATGGGCGTGCTGGCCCGCCGTTCCCCGACAATCTGCCATTCGCCGTCCACTGCCCGCACCCACTCAGTCACGTGGCACTCGTACTGGCCCTCGTCTTCCTTCCTGCTGTTGAAGATGGCCAGGCTGAACAAGGTGGGCTGCACCTGCTCCATCTGGACGCCCCCGAAGCTGCTGCGCTCCCAGTAGGAGGCGCCCGGCTGCATGGTGCCGTCCCGGTCCAGCCTCATGATGTTGCTGCGGCGGTTCTGCCTGTCCACCAGCTGCCAGGTGACCGAGAAGCGGCCCTGCTGCCTGCCCGCCGTGCGGATGCTGCAGGAGAAGTGCAGGTTCTCGCCCTCCAGGAGGATGCTGGAGTTGCTGGCCACCTCCACGGAGATGCTGCTTTCTGGGGGAGAGGGGGGCAAAATCAGTCTCATTCGGGTCCCAGGAGCTTCTGAGGGTAACAAGTCTTCTGACACTTGGGGCCTTCGACCTCCAAGGTCCAGGGATTTGGGTGTGATGCTGCGGAACACTCTCCCTACGGGCGGAGGGCCGGGATATAAAGGTTCTAAGGCTGGAGGCTGAATCAGAACCAAAGACACATTAGCACCCGGACAGGGCAGGTAGGCCCTAAAACCATCTCTCCCGTTGAACCAGTTCCGCTGGCGTGCAGGGGAGCCCCCTTCCACCTTCCAGTTTCAAATTAAGTTAACACCCAAATCTGACCCGACCTCCACCTTCCCACCCGAGCTTTGATTTGCCTGCTGCCACTGGAACATGTCATCGGGTTCCTTCGGGACAAACATCGGGTAGCAGCAACAAATGACAGGAGGTGTTTGGAGAATAAAGTGCCCTCGAGTCTGGAGAATAATGGAGCCCAGATGGTCTGCTTTCTCCGAGTGCCTGGCTGGGGGCAGGAGCTTTTAACATCATTAGCACAGTGCACTACATCAAGGCCAGTGCGTCCCATCCCCTTCCTGTCCTGGCTGCCTGTCCATTCAGCCCTGGGTGCCCTGGGTCTCTACTGGAAACCTTCTGCCCATCAAGGGATGGGGGAAGGGTTCCAAAACCCCCTCAGTGCCTGATCTCAGTCTTGACCACTCGCTAGCCATCAGAACTCATTCAAGGTAACTACTTAAACTCTCCATGGGCCTCCATTTGTTCTGCAAAACTGAGGAGAGGGCTCATCTGGAAAGCTTTGGAAAGATTAAAACAGTGAGTCCATGTATGGAGATGCCCCGACCTACCCATTAAAATGAAAACAAAAACACTGAGCCTCCATTATCGTTCATTAGTCTTACCATCCCCAGCAACTCTTCGCTTTTATAGATTAGACACTCCTATCTGTTTGAACCATGTACCTATCATTTTTTTGTTACCCAAATAAAGTGCAAAAGGTCCCCATGTCTCACAGAACACAAGATCCCTAACCAACGGGGCACTGATTTTGAGGGAACCACCCACCTGGGGCTCTATGGTCATCTAAAACTAATCAGTCAACAACAACAACAACAAATAAAACCAATCCGTCCAATCAAGGCCCAGTTGAGGAGGGAGACACCCACCCCACCCCCATATATCTATCTGCGTCAGCTTCTTCTCTCCTGGATTTCCATCACAGGCAAAAAGAGAGAGAGAGAGAAACGCTGCCTCAGTCCTCAGCTCTTTAAGGGAGATGCCTGCTCCTTCCTCTGGGTTGGCTGGTGTCTGGTGACGGGAAAGCCTGCACAAGGTGGGGAAGAGCACTGTTCCCTGATGACCACCACCCCGGGGTGGGTATGAGGCAAACGGGGTGGTGCTGAGGCCCGATTGCTGCCTGGGCAGCACAATGGCTCAGTGCAGGAACTTAGAGTCGGGCAGAGCTTCCTGCAGGCCCACGGCTCCTTCTAACCCCGGAATCGAGGATTCATCCTTACCCTGCCCAAGTGCAATTCTCCTGGGCAAAATGTGGATCCTAGTGACTGAGGGGATCAGAGGAAGCAATTAAGTGTCAAGACCATCACCAATGAAATGAAGCCTTTCCTTGAAGCCACAGGCTCACCCCCACGCTTGACAATTCGGAGGCCGGGATTACGTGTGCCAAGTCCAGCTTCTGGGAGACCATTCCTTTGCTTGCCTGAAGCAGAGCTTGACATCTGGGACATCACCCCCACCCCCTCCCGTCACCCTAAATGCCCTGGCATGTGTGCTGTAAGGGCAGATGTTCGGGGCTCGGCGGCTTGAGCCAGCCTGGGAGAACTTAGACGTTAAAGTTTTCCTGGGCAGATAAGTCCTTCTGGCAGGCCGGCCAAGGCAAATGCAGGCCGGGCACTGCCTCGCCCGTGGAGTACTAGTGATGAGGAAACCCTCTTTGCTGAGAGCGCCCAGGCCTACCCACAGGCGCCCGACACCACAAAACTCTCTGGATTAAGTGAAAATGAGGACAGACCTCATAAGAATCTGGGCACCCGTGGCGGCTCAAATCAGGAGACCAGCGCCGTGGCAGAGGCTAAGCGTGGAGCGGTGGTTTGGGGGTTAGAAGCAAACATTTCAAATGCAAAGCAAGCACACATGGTGGCTCCCCAACTAGCCCCTTCCCTGCACAGTACTCTGGCTTCTGGGTCCACAGGGGAGGGCTGGGGGACAGGGGGGAGATACAACACTGGCCTCGATGAGGATTTGGGGGGAGGGGCGGGGGGAGGTATGCTATGGCATGTGGGCCCTCGGAAGAAACAGCACCATGAACCTCCAAGGTCCTATCACCATTCCCGATGTGATCAGGTTGTTCTTTGGTAAACTTACCCAAGTGGCCTTGGGGCAGGATCTGGTGGTGCTGGGGGACTTTAACTACCCAGTTATCTGCTGGAAAAGCAATATAGCAGGCCACAGATCATCAACGAGTTCATGGAAGGGGGTGGGGGAAATTGCTTCATACAAAAGGCGTGAGATCTAGGTGGTGTGGGTGCCCTTCACTGTTCCTTACAAAACACGGAGGGGTTAGTTGCAGATGTAAAAGGAGAGAGGTCTTGATTAAGGCGAGCACAGACGGGCAGGGACAGAATCAGGAGAGCGGGCATTCAGCACAATGGTTTCCATTCGGCAGACGTCCAGCAAGCACCTACTCTGCACGGAGCACCAGGCTGGGCCACGGAGGCAGAGGGGCTGGGCACGGGACAGATTGGGAGAGAGAGCGTGAAGGCGCCTGTGTTCTGCTTGGTGTGTTTCAGAGCAGGAAATGAAATCTTCTAGCGCAGGAGGAAACAAGAGAAGGGCCCTAAGTCTTTTTTTTTTTTTTGAAATGTGTTTCATCGTCATTACTCAGACTGAAAGAGAATCATTTTTTTAAAACGGAAAGTGTGTAGATTAAACACGTACAGAGGCATCGTCGTAAGAAAAAGAGCAGTTTGAGGAGGTGAGAAAAACAAGTTAAAGGTTAGTCCATCAGCTTGTTTCAGATAAGCGTTTTAAAAACCCTTTCTACTAAACACAGGGCTTTGCGATAAATGAGAAACTACACGAGCATCCTGACACTACGGACAATTAGACACAGCATGTCCCAGTGTGGGTGGCCTCTCTGGAGCCCCCGGCAATGAAGCTACCCGCCCCCACCCCCCACCTGCCAGCCACGGCTGGGGGACTGACAGAGCAGCTCCAGAAACTGGCTAAGCTCCAGATGTCTGTGCTTCAGGAAGACTTACAAAATTCCCTGCCCTGACTTCCAAAAGCACATTCTCACAGGGAGGAGACGATGAGGGAAAAGTCAAACCTTTGCCCTCACCAAAAGCCATAGGCTGCAAAATCCTACCGGATCTTGTACTTTGTGATTTATAAACCACCCCATAGGAGACCAATTCTTCTTCGGTGAGATTCCTAGATCGGTCCCACCCGCTCCTTCTGGGGTTGAACGCCCACCCTGGAGCAAACAACCTTCCTGGATTCCTGGTTTACCCCCCAGCTGAGCTGGACCGGGGATCTGCCAAGGGCCCTGAATCAGCCCTGTATACACAGTATTGAAGTTCGGCTAACTGGGCAAGGGGGACGCTAAATGAACCTTTGGGCTCCTCTTGCACCCCAGCCCCTCCCCCTTAATCCTAGTGGCCCTCTTCCCTCTCATCTCTGCCTCCCCTGTGTGCTCCTAGCTGCTGAGACCCCCCCCCCCCACCGAGGGTGGTAAGGCAGTGGGGGGCACTGTACTTACTGAGGGGGAGGACTATGATAGGGATGTTCTTGGGACGCTTGCTCTCCTTGTCGATGAACTCGCCGGTGACCGTCCTTTCCCGCTCTGTCACGCGGCAGTTGTATTTCCCCGTGTCCTCCTGGCGCAGGTGGTAGATCTTCAGCACAAAGACCCCGTCGCTCTCCTTGGCCACTTTCAGTTGACCCTTGGCTTCCCGGTGGGCGAATTCACTATTGAGGACCGGCACGGCGTTGGGCCCCATGCTGGCGATGAGAGAGCTATTGAAGGCCCAGGAGACGGCAAAGAACCGGTCGGGGATGCTCTGAGCCTCCAGAATGCACCTGAACTCCACGGGGTCCCCCACCGTGTACAGGCGCTTCTCCGTTTCCAGACGGACGGTGAACTCTTTGTCTAAGGACAAAAACGGATGCATTCTGGGTGAATGGTGCCCCACAGCCTATGCCCTAGAAGGCCTCAGGTCAGCAAGTGGAGGCCCAGAGAAACTCGTGACCCTCATGGGGTGGGGGGGAGGGGGAAAGAGAGAGAGAGAGAATGCCCGGACAGTTGACTCAGGGAGCTAAACCCAAACAGGCTAAGGAGGTGGTTCCCTGTTTATTGCAGCCAATGGGGCCCTGTTTTACACTTGTCAGGGCTTAGGTTAGACTACCAGTGGTCAAGGGACTCCTTTTGTTCTTGTGACATACTGCTGAGTCTGTCTGTGCAAGAGTGGAGGGCCCCAGGCTGAGATTCTATGGGGATGACTGCCAGGTCTGTCTTTCTCCCGTGGGGCCACTGGGTGGGACTAGCTCGCTGGCCAACCTTTTGGTGCCTCCAGGACTCTTTACAGAGTGCCTATCATCACAGAAATTATACACCAAGACTGTCAAGCACCTAGAGGTGCCCCCGAACCTCTATGTCTTGGAGGAAAAAAACACAGGTCAAGGACCCCCCCCCCATTCTCATACACACATTGAAGTCATGCAAATACTCCCAAAACAAAAATACCAGTAACGCTCCCACCCCTACCCCCCACAGTGACTAGTATAAAGAAGGCACAAGCAAGACCGACGCTCACAAAACCCTCAGGAAAAACAAAACCTCAAGAAAACCAATATCCTTGCACTGGTCTCGAACCTATTGGTCATTAGGCAGATAGGTTGGAAGGGTATTGCCTTAGGTGAAAGGCAGGTGACCTTCCAGTGGTTTAGAAATCCAAGCACCCTTCAAAAAAACAGGCACTTAGCCAGGCCCTGGGGGATGAAGATGGAAGAAGCTCAGCAACAACAACCACACCACCACGGCTGCCACCCCTGCCACTACCACCACCACCTCTGTATCTTCCACCTCCACCTCCACCACCACCACCTCCTCCTCCTCCTCCTCCACCACCACCTTCTCCTCTACCACCTCCCTAGCACCCACTGCTGACGGGCCAACTCCGACCCACGGCCGCACTGCAGGACAGAACCAACGGCTCCATCCTGGTGCTGAAGCTGTTGGCCTCCAGGCAGGCGACTGCCACGTCCTCCCACCACAGGCAGGCTGGTGGGTGCACACCTCTGACCCACTAGTGAGCAGCCGAGTGCTGACTCGCTGCGCCACCAGGGTGCCTGCATGGGTCACGGGGGCTCTCTCAATTTCCTCCAGACGGCTATCCTGTCTCACAGACACCCTCGCCAGAAGTGGGGAGCCAGATGAAGGGTTTGGGGGTTGGAGAACACATTTTTTGTGCCGAAGAACAAAAACCCGGGGCCCGGTCTTAGCTAGTTATGGCTGTGACCATTCCTCAAGGACAGGCCTTCTCCTAGCCCTACAGAAAACACACAGGGTCCTGTGCGGACACCTTAGCTCCAACCTTGGCTGTCGTCGCCCTTATGTGAGCGTGATCACACCTGCCCCATGATATTCAAGACCCCTGCCCCAATTACCCGCTCCAACCCACCCAACATGCTGGCATAGCATGTTACACGCTGGTCTATTAATCACAAGCTGCCCTGGGGGAGAAGGGGAGGCTCTCTGTTCCCACAGAGCTGCTGTCTTGGAGACGCACTGGGGCAATGCCGCTCTGTCCGACACATTGCTGGAAGCCGGCATCCACGTGATGGTGTGGACGTTTCTGTCTCATGGCTCTTGGTATACTTTACCACTTCCGCCCCAATCTGTTGCCTGAACCCTGAGAATCCTACAGGCATTCTAAGCAAGGATCCCCCCTACCTGCTTTCCTCACCTCCAAACCTTCTCTTCTCCCACGGTCTCCAACGAGTGACCCGGCTCTTTCCTTCCCCCCAAACTTCCTCAAGACAGCTCATCAGCGGAGGGGGTCCCCTCCACTGTCCTCGCTGCCGTCCCAACTTGCCCTTCCTCAGAGGAGACCAGCTCTGGGAGACCCGGGGCCCGGCAGAAGCACGCTCTCCAGCTCCACCCTTTGCCTGGATGAATGGAGGGGTGCCAGTGGGTGGGGTCAACAACTGAGAAGCTCGGCTGCTCAGTGGAAGATTGGGGGTTCAAGTCCATCCAGGGGCATCTTGGGGTTAAAAATCAGGCACCGAGAACCTGATGGAGTTCAGTTCGACTGTGACACACAGGCCGTCTGCCAGGAGGTAGAATCGACTCGGTGACAACCAGTTTGGCCTGGGCGAACAAACCCACTCTATTTTTGTTAGATACTGGGCTCTCTGGTCAACTCAATCAGTCGTTTCTAACCCGATCTCAGCACTGGACACACGTCTTCCTTGCGTAGCCTGCTGCAGACCAACAGGGCAGGGGGACAGGGCAGGGTGTGTGTGGGGGGGGAGGGTGGGAGTTGCAGGGGGCAGACTGCAAAGCTGCCCACTTCCGGCTGTGGCTAGCTATCTCCTGTGGTAGCCAAAGACTGAGGTGATGTCACAGGCGCCCCTAGGCTCACTCCCACCTGGGGGAGCACCTCATGCTCCCAGATAAGAGAAAGATTTATAATTGACCATCTCCTTTCCTGCATAGCAACGTACTCCTTGGGCTATTAAACCGCGTCAATTAAATCTCTGGAGATTGATCCACGGTTTTTCAAAAACCAATCCCACCTCGCCTCAGCCTACTGAAATCTGGCTTCTGGCCTCTCCCTCATACTCTACTGAACTAACAAATGTCATCCCAGAGCCTTCCTCGGCCCCAGGCACTGCCACAGGTTTCGGTCAAGGGCCTAGTTTACAGGCTTCAGCCTCAAGCGTCCCTCTTGCCCTTGGCGTCCAGGACATGGTCCTTCCAGCTTCTGCTCACAGGGGACTAAACATACACACACACACACACACACACACACACACACACAAAATTACACATATGTGTTCTCCACACTCGTGGATCCTCAGCTCCCACTGTGGCTGTTTGATGGGCTCTTCCCTATGTTGACTACCAGGTTTTCCCAGGCCCCTCCTCACGCTCAAGTTCAGCCTCTCCTGCGCACCAGACCCCTTGGCCTCACTGCCCTGGCATGGCATCATGCTCCTTACTGAGTGGTGTTGTGGGCTCCCTGACAACTCAGGAGCAACACAACATCTCCATGACTCGGGAGGCTGGCATTCAAGCGGGGTTTGGCACTTCCCTGTGTACTTTTCTATGTGCCCCCACCCCACCACTCAAGAGCCCAGTGGCTGCAGTCTCAGAGCAGGGGCATGCTTCTTCTGCAGCATTACACTTTTCCTGCTCTGGCATCTCCTGCCCTCCCTCCCTCCAGACCGCTCACTGACACTGGCTCGGTCCTGGCCCCCTTAGCTCTCTCCTGGACCACAATGCCTTGGGTGCCCTAGGGGTGCAATGCTTAGGCACTCGGCTGCTCAAAGAAGCGATGATGGATCGGACCTGAACAGCGGCTTAATGGGAGAACAATGTGGTGATCTGTCTCCCACAAGGATTACAGGACCCCCCCAAACCCCGTGAGATGGTTCTACTCCGTCACGTGGAGGGAGCCATGAGGAGTCGGGGTGCACTTAACAATAACACCGTGCCCCATCTTGCTTCTGCTGTAGACGGGGTCTGCTCAGTCAACCTCTGTGATTTCCCCCCTTTTTCATCTCCCGTTTAAAAAAATCACACTCGCCTGCGTGAAAGAGGTAAAACTCCCCTCATGCCCAACGGGCAAGATCAAAATAAGAAAACAAAAGAACCCGACCTAATTCTAAAACATTAGGATATTTGGACTGGAAATTTGAAGGTGATCTTAAAACCACAGTCTGAAAGCTTCAGTCCAAAGAGCCACAGTTCCGAGCTCCAGGTCACAGCATTTGGGGCAGCAGGCTCCCTGCCTTCCTTTCCCATCACGCCTGCCAGAAGCTCAGCATCTATCCAGACACGACCCCTCCCTGGCCGCTAAACCCCTGTCTCCCTTGGGGTCTCCTCGTGATGAATCGTGAGGCTGCAAGATGTGCCAGCTCCAGCCACCAACCGTGGTTGGCTGGGCTGCTTGGGATGTGCCTTACCTTCCCCATCCAAGGGCAGTGGCGCCTGCCAGGGCACTCCGTATGGATGGCACTCCCAGAGGGCACCATCCACAGTGCTGCCACGCCACGGAGCCCACGCCACAGAGCCACTCACTGCCTTTCCTGGCTGCCAACCAACTTCCCATGTGGAGGGACCAAGCACTGTCCGTCTTTGAATGATTCCATGCCAGCCGGCCAGGCTGCACACACTCACTGTGTGCGACGGGAGTCAACTCCGGGGTGGGGGTGGGGCAACATCCGGGAAGTAAGCACGGGCTTTACCAGCCTTCCCCAGAAAAGCAGGGGCCTGGGCTGAAGCCACCAACTCTGTTTCCCTAGAACCTCTGCCGGCTCACTTGGTGCCCATCTGCATGGAAACGGTAAAATGCCCTAATTCCCCACGGGTAAGATTAAAAATAAAGAAAATGAAACAACCTAATTCTAACGCATTAAGACTTAATATTTAGACTAGAGATCTGAAAACCAACTCCCAAGGGGGGGTAAAAAAACAACCAATGAAATAGAACTCCTTTTGCAGGTTTCCTAGTACTAGAAAATCCAGAAGCTTCTAAATAGTCTGGGCTCTGAAGAAAATAAAGTACTTATTCAGGATCCCAAGCCTTCCTGTCAAAGGAAGGATGTCCCTGGAATGGACAGTCCTTGCTGTCCAGCTGTGCGCACCTGGGAGCACATGGGAACTGCCTAGGCCCAACCTCAGGCACTGCTGGCTCAGGGCGTCTGGGATGTAAGTCAGGAACGTGCACTGCAGGGGAAGCTGAGGCACGGCTCCAGAGTGAGCGGTGGAAAGACAAGGGCGGTGAGGTGAAGACCCACAGCCACTAGCAAGTGGGGAGAGGGGGAGAGGGCCAATAAGGAGGGCCCTCCTGTCAGCCACACTCCAGCCTCCGGGGAGATGAGCATCCACACGGCAGGGGCTCTCAGGCCGTGACTGCTCTAAATAGGGCAGCACCAGCCACCAGCTTCCAAACAATGGGGAAAGCGGAGAGTCGTGAGTGAAACCCCATCTCCCATCCAACAAGCACTGTGAGCTCCCACCTGGAACTTGGCTGGCCTCTGGCATCCGGAGAGGGGGCTCTGAGGCTGCGGGAGAATTATGTGAGGGAGGGTCTGGGCCTGCCAGGGCTTTTCTCTGGCTTTAGACAAGCTACTCAATGTCTTTAGGGAGGTCTCTCCCCTGAGAAAACATGTACACTGGGACGTGGGTCCCCGGTATGTCCTCATCACCAACCACCATCCTCTCCCAGAAAACGGGAATGCTGCCTCTACTTAGTCCCGACAACTTCTGAAGGGATGGATGCTGCCCTACGGGACAGAGGCATTGTGGAACCTACATGATTAGGTGGTGTCAAGCCGAGTCCCACTCTCGGGGACCCTAACACAACAGAGCAGAGCTGTCCCCCGGGGTCTCCGAGGCTGTAGTCTTTATGACAGTGGTCTTCTCCAAGGTTTTCTCTCCTCCTGCTGGGAGGGCTCGAACGGCCCACCTTTCGAATGGCAGGCAAAGGCCTCCCTGTTGTGCCAACGAGCCTCCTTTTGGAACATATTAAACGCCACAGATGTTAATGCAAACCCTAATCACCGAAGCCATCATCTGGCTACCCCAAAATTTTCTGTCAACGTGAGGGCAGGGCACGCATCATCCCAAGTGTCTTGTAACATGGAGCAGGGCTGGTGTCGGAAGAATGGGCACCCCGCCACCGGGGGAGCCTTGTGCTGGCTTTCAGCTGCGTAAGGAACTCCAGAGAACGCACAGGCCCTGCCAGCCCAAGAATGCTTGTGCACGAGAGCACAGTCCTCTGGTGGTGGCTCTTGGGCACGCACTAGAAGGCCAGGTCCCAGGACACCTGTGTCCTCTGTGTCTCTTAGCTTCCTCTGGCCCTGTAACCTCACATGAAAACCTACAGTATTGCTAAGAGTCCCCCGCCAAACCAGGGGCCCCTCACTCTCCCAGTGACTGGCCACCCTCCCCATCGTGCACGCAGGAGCAAAAGGCTCAGAGAGACTGACCCGTGGGCTGGACGTTGACCATCGTTCCCTCGGAACGCTTCCGGGTCATGGCAAACCATGACCCATCGGGATCCTGGATCCACTCGGCAGCCTCACAGAAGAACTCGCCGTGGTCGGAGGGCTGCAGGTGGAAGATGGTGAGGCGGTAGGTGGTCCGGCCCAGCTTGTCCAGCCGCACCTCCCCGAGGCTGTGTCTCTGGGCATAGTCCAGGCTGGAGTGCAGCACAAAGTCCCTGCTCAGGGAGATGACTTCCACGGGCTTCTCGCTGCCCCTCTGCCGGAGCCAGGCCACAGACACATGGCTGTGCTGGGCGGTCTCGGTGGCAACCTCGCAGCTGAGCTCCAGCGGGTCCTGCTCCACTCGGTGCAGGGTCTGCGGCACGGCGCTCACCTGCAGCGTGTCGGCGATCACTGCAACGGCAACACATGAGTGTCCCCAAGCGGCCCATGCCGAGGCTTCCCGGCGGAGCTCCCACTCCATGCAGACTCATGCCCCCGTCCCCCCCGCTCCCCGCCCCACCAGGTCTGCCTTCACCGCACGACTCAGGCCACAGATCACCCCAGAGGGCTTTCTGATTGATTTCAGAATATAGTGTTTTGGGCACTTGCCTGGTTGGGTAATTTAGTAACAGACCAACACAGGGGAGGCAGTATGGCATGCTACCTGATCATTGAATTTCCCCAAAAGACTACTTAAAAAGAATTTTTTTTCTGGTCAAGTAGGATCCAGGGGTTGATTTCTGGGGTGCTTTTGCCACACTTCAGTTTGAAATAGTTTACGTTGGTATCATTTTAAAACACTTGATTGTTCTGTTATGGATGGAATTGTGTCCCTTCCCCTCAAACAGGTGGGTCCAAATCCTCAACTCTACAGTACCAGGATGTGATCTTGAGACCAGGCGTCCCGCACCACATTGAGGGAGCCACACGTGGGCAGGGTCGGTGCCTTCTGAGGTCTGCAAAGAGCAGATTCCACACCAAAGGAAGCACAGCGGGGTGTGGGTGCAGGAGGGGATTTCATCGGGAGATGGCCACTGGCGGAGGACCGCCTCTCACGTCAGCTGCCTGCGGTGTTGCTAGGGCCGCAGCACCAAGACACCAGGCCAACTTCTGGTCGCCAATCAGTGGGAGAATCTCCAGGAATGTGTCACTTTATGTGTGGTCAACTTGCTCACCTCTTCCCTTTCCCTGCACCTGTCCCCCACTCTCTTCAGCAATGCAAAGTGCTAAGAAGTCTATCTATATCTATCTATACCTTATCTATCTATCTATCTATCTATCTATCTATCTATCTATCTGTCATCTATGCCCCCCTCCCTGTTTTAAACTCAGTATCGTAGAGAGAAGAATCGCCATCCTCCAGTTCTAAGGAAGCAGGACTTCCATACTTTTTCTCTGTCAAAGTGGCCCGGAGGCGGTGGTGGCTTCTGAACAGAGCCTTGGGAAGTTGAGCAGGGGCGAGACTCCCCTGTGGTCTCTCCGTCTGACCTCCCTTCTCTCTGGGGCCTCCCTCACTGTCAGATGGGGGCAACTAGAGCATGTCCAGAGTGTGCTTTCTCCTGGATTCACATTGGGACTGGGGGAAAGGAAGAACGCTTTGGGTCATAAAGGCTTCCCATCAGGATGGTCTTAAAAACTTCCTTGTGGGATGCCATGTTGTCCAGGGAAAGGGAACTTCGCCTGAAGACAGTGCCTGTGACCAGAACAGCACTGCCAACTGCCCCTTGCCTCCACCCCAGCAACGCACATCCACTCAGGACACCAGAAATTTGGGAGCTAAGACTTGGTCAGAAAAACTGAACAGCCTTGATATATTTTTAGTACTGTCCTCTTGCTAATCCCCAACCCCCCACCCCACCCCGACCACCAGCCTTGTCCTCATGGTCCCTCCATCCTTAGGGACGCTCCGTGGTCAAGGGCAACCACTAGCTCACCACTCCTTAGCCACGGAGCACATGGGCAGACCCGGGGCGGGCAAGCAAGGACCTGCAAACACAAATGCCCATCGCCCGTGTCAGAGCCTGCTCCTGGGCCTCCGCCTCTCCGGCCACATCCTCGGCTCATCTTCCACACACGGCCCAACCTAAAACCTGGCCAGTTGGGGGCTTGGCCATCCC
Organism: Nesogale talazaci; assembly: GCA_004026705.1. Classification (NCBI taxonomy): domain Eukaryota; kingdom Metazoa; phylum Chordata; class Mammalia; order Afrosoricida; family Tenrecidae; genus Nesogale; species Nesogale talazaci. The sequence continues at coordinate 14,918 of PVJH01019638.1, forward strand.
AAGCTTCTTAACCTCTGCAACCCAGCCCCTGTATGCGCATCACCCTCCATCTTTCACTCTTTGTAAAGGGAACACACACACATGTGTGCGCGCGCCTTCTGCTGTGCCACTGACCTAGACGGTCTGTGGCGCGTGTGTCCGTGGAATGAGGGACACGGCCCCCTAGGTGCCCGCCCGGAGGGGAGGGCCCGCCCGGTGAGAAGGGTGTCTCCTTACCCACGAGGTTCATCTTGGCGCTGTAGCTCCCGAAGTAGCTCTCATCCGTGTTGGGCGTGTGGCACTCGTACTCGCCCACGTCGCGGGCCTGCAGCTCTGTGATGTGCAACAGGGCCACGTGGCCCTGGATCCGCTCCACAAAGATCTTCCCACTGCGCACGCGCTGGGTGTAGATGGCGTACGGGAAGGAGGGGTCATAGGTGCTGACGATCTGCACCTCGCGCTCGGGGGCCGAGGGCAGGTAAATGGACCACTGGAAGTTCTGCTCCGGAGGCCCTTGGAAGCCACTCACGTTGCACCAGATGGTGATGTGGGAGCCCTCCGTGCGGTACAGGGGTCCTTCCTGGACCGCCACCTGCCGCTGTGCTGACACCACGCCTGCGGGCAGAGAGATACACCGGTTAGTTTCCCAGGGGGCAGCCAGTTGTGTAACCCACGAGTGGGACATGTGGCTTCCAGCCGCCCCTTTCAGAGGCGCTCCGTGATTTATAAACTTTAATTAAAACACCCAGCGGTGAGGCAGTGTCTCGCATTTACATATATGGGGATGGGGATGCGCTTCCCTGACTTCTTCAGCAGCTGACCCTGGGGGAAACCATTTAGCCCCTCTGTTTGTCACTTAGGTGGCAGTTTTATATCTATTTATTAATGCTGCATGTAACGTTTTTAATAAAAGGAACCGGAGAAGTTGAATCCTTGGCACAATGCCACACAGAAACAAATAAGAGCATCTGTGGTCTGAGCTGGCTGAAACAATGCTCGCTGTCATTGGCCAGGGGCTAGGGGAGTCTGGGGCCCCGTGTCTGCACCCTTCCTTCCCACATGCCCCCATCCCTCCATCCACACCATCCCCATGCAGAGCTGAGTGCCTGCTGGCCGAGTACACACCACGCAGATGTGAGGACTGGGGCAGATCCCTGGTGACAACACACACAAACACACACACACACACACAGATCACAAAGGCAGACCCCAATAAAAGCAGTCTGGCTGCCTCAAGCTCAGCCCTTCTGTCAGGGACGTGACCCCCCTTTAGGGGCATCGGCTCATGGCCTCCCTATTCTTCCCGACATGAGGAGCAAGGAGAAGGGACTACAAGAAGGGGAAACTGTCTCTCATTCCAACTCAGCCACAGATCGTGCCCAAACTACCCAAACGGTGGCTGGGGACCTTCTCCCTGTGTCGTCCTCCCAGGTAGGGGCTGAGGACAGTGTGACAGCAGAAGGACGGACACCTGAGAGCCAGCCCAGGTGACCTCCAGCAGCAGCTCTGCCAGGGATCAGGGTGGACCTTGTGGTCTGGGGCAAGTTGATCTTGCTCTCTGATCTCCCCTGCAAACAGCTGAACTCTCTGCTGGGAAGGAACCAGAGGCGCCGGGGAAGGAACACCTGGGAAGTTGTTTCTGCCAGACCACAGCCACCGAAACCCGCTGACTCACAGCGGGGGGCGCACGTCTGAATCCACTTGGTGGCAACTGGTCATTTTTACTGTTGGCTTTTACGGCGACGACTTTGGAACCGCCTGGCATGTGTTCTCAAGCCGGCCCTGCTGTTGATTCACTGTGGCTCTGGACAATGCCTGTGTCTCTCCGGGTCTCAGCTGTAAGACGGAGATAATAACGGGCAGCCCACAGAGTTCTCATAACAGCTGAGTAACTTCTGCAAAGCGGAGCATGCAGGGCCAGGCCACGGGCAGACCTCCAATAAGAGGGCTGCTAGCTAAGACCCCTTGCGTGGGGGACATTCTGTGACTCTGGAGCCAGAGAGGACAGGACTTGGCCGGTGAGTGATCATTCAAGGACCTTTCAATGGCCTCGTGACAGGGACGCCCGCTCGAGTGCTCACAGCTGCAGCCCACCTCCCTGGAAGCTCCCTCTGCCCCGGAAAGGGGGAATTGCAGCTGCCTCCGGTATGAGCCGATCTTGAAGGGGCGCCAGCTGGTGAACAGCCGGGACCACTCCAACACTCGTGGCACCCCACTCTCCGCTCAGCTGAGTGGGGGCAGTGCCTCAAGGCCAGCTGACCTGATCTGCAGGGTGAGAGGTCTCAACACGGGCTTTACCAAGGAAGGCCCATAGCTTACAGACCTGTACCCACGCAGAACCCTTTCACCAAGACCCAAACATCGGACCGGCGCCCCCATCCTGGCTGCAGCAGGATCAAATCCCAGAAAACAGAGACAAGCCAACAGTGAGAAGACGACGCGTTAAGTAATTCGCCGTCTGCTGAAATTCGGTGTGTGGCATTTGCATTCTGTGTGGCCTAGTTACGACAATTTAAATATAAGGCGTAAAGACAGGGTGACATTTGAATCGGGTGTTTGCAGAACTCCTAAAAAGCAGAACAGCTTCAAAACCATTTAACTCAGCCTAGGAATAAATCTAACCAGGGGCGGTGCAAAACACTCACACACACAAAAAAATACAACACCGCTTGCAAGAAACCCAAAGACCTACACAAATGGAAAAACAAGCCATGCTCATGAATAGGAAGACTTAACAGAAGGAAGGTGTGAGTACTTCCCAAAATGATCTACAGATATGATGCAATCCAAATCCCAACAACATTTTTTAATGAAATCAAAAAATAAAGAGGTCCCACATCACTAAGCAAGAGTACAGATAAACAAAGCCACAGACATCATGCTCCCCCTTCCCAGCCTCATTACACAGTCAGAGCCTTCTACTGGCACAAGGGCAGACACAGTCCAATAGGACAAAACTAAGAACCCAGAAGTTCATCCATCCAGCTACAGGCAGCTGATCTTCAACAAAGGATCGAGATCCATTCAACTGGGAAGAAACTATACATTTAACAAATGGTGCTGGCAAGAGGGTAGATTCATTTGCAGAAGAACAAAATAGGGCTCATATCTCACACCGCACACAAAACAAACTCAAAGTAAATCCAAGCCCAAACACTCAGCTCCTGGTACCTAACAGAGTTAGAAAGATAGAGCCCCTAAATTATGGCATAAATATACCATCAGACTTCATTAAACATGCAGACAACAGGAAACAAGCTCAGTAACTGGGACCTGATAAAAATGAAATACGTTCATCACAAAGAGTTTACGAAAGGTGGGGAAAAGAACCTATTACAGATGGGGGTGGAGGGGCGATTGACAAAGGCATATTTGCCAGGGATCTAACCTCTAATGTATACAGAAAGCATCAACACTTTAACACCAAAGAGTTAAATAATCGAATCCAAAAAATTAGCAAAGGCGGGAAACAGATGCCTCACCAGGGAGGCATTAAGGCCATTAACAGACACACCGAGAAGCTCCCGACATTTAGGAGTTGTGAGGAGTGCCAGTCAAAATTACAACAAGCTACCATCTCACACCCTCCCCTCAAAATGGCACCAGTTTTTTTTTAATGTTTTTTAAAGAAAATGACAAATGCTGATTATGGTTGTGGGGAGGATGGATCGCTTAGACACTGTTGTCAGACTGCAGAATGGTGTGACCACTTTAGAAAGCAGCATGGTGCTTCCTCAAAAAGCTGGAAATAAGAATACCATGTGATCCTGTCATCTAACTCCCAGGCTATCTTATCCTGGAGAAACAAAAGCAGGGAAGTGAATGTACACGCGAGCGAGCTCGTGCTCATGGCAGCATCATTCATAATGTCAAAAGGGTCCTGAGAGCCTAAGCATCCATCAACAGACGGAGGAATATGCAAAATATGCAGAGGGACATGAAAGGACAGCAATGTGATGCCATAGAAGAGGTGAAGAAAAAACGAGGGAGGTGTTGTCAGCCATCAAAACAGATGAGTTGAGAAAATGTTTCCAAGAATCGAATCACAAATCTGACTAACGTATTAAGTGTACTAGAGAGTACTTTGAAAGTGATACGGTTGTTTTGTGAAAAAAAAATTAAATACATAGCTTTGTGGAAAAATATATTAAAATTCCAGGTTGGGGGGCACCCCCTCATATAGTGGAATACTCCCACAAGGACACATCCATGGACATTATAGAGTGAGTGAAGGTAACCACAAGCAGACAAGGAATATGCGCTGCTACCTTGATACAAAGTAAAGAGTAAGTACACACATGGAGAGTACTGTTTTTTGATGGTGACCAGGACTGGGAGGGGACGGGGAGGGGCCTCACTGACCAGACAAAAGCCATGTGGGGACCGTGATCAAGGTCAGGCACAGCGCACTTGAGGGAACTTAGCCCCGGGCAGTCAAAGTCTACAGGAACCTGCTAGGTATGCATGAAGAAAGCCAGCCATAGCAAATGCCATCACATAGATGACTCCACAACAACAGTCCCTCAAGTAAAAATGTAACACTCGTAGCTCTAACTATAGCACACAGGTATGGAAGCATGCAGAGGCTTAAACATGCCTGCACATACTGGTATTGCTGTGGGCATTTCTAAGTACCCTGAGGGTGTAGTGGAATGAGAACCTCAAGGCACTGGAAGGACCCAGGACAGAAGGGTTAGAAGTGGCACAGGCTGGGTGGAAAAAGAATGCCAATTTCCTGGGGAGGGTGGGGGTGGCCAACTTCAGGAACCAATTAGTACATGAAAGGTAGAATGGGGAAATGAACGGGTAGTTAAAACTCTCACCTAAGGCACACAATAAAATATGCTTAAAAACCAAACCCAACAAAGGCTTAACTCAAAGTATAGAATGTAGGTAACCTCATGTATGGCAGTGCTCAGTGGCTGGGGCAGGGTGGACACAGAGGAGCCTGGGTCTTGGGCTGGGCGGTGGTACCGCTCACCTTGGGGGACAGTGGAGTCACCCCGACTTTACATTACAGGCTGCAGAGCTGGGAGCCCTTCAGACCCCTGGCATCCCCATGGGTGGCTGAGTTGAACTACTTCTCATAAAGCTGAGGAGCCTGGCCCTTCGGGTGGGTGAAATCACCCTAGGGGAAGCCAGGGGACGTGCCTCCAGGCACACAGTGCAGATAGATGTGCCCACGTCACAGAACCTATGACCAGTGCTCGGCGGCGGTGATGAACAGGTGGGTGGTCTGCACTGGCCCAGCGGCTCTACAGGGGGAGGCAATCTGCTTCCAAAGCATGCCAGGCCAGGAAGCCCACGGGTAGCTCCGTTACATGGGAAATAGACTGGAGGGGCCCTACCAAGAGCACCCTCCCTTCAGCCTCCCACTCCTGGATGACGGAAGACCTCCCTTCTGCAAAGGCTGCCAACATTGGTCATGCTACCTCTAGTCTCTTGGCAGGTGGAAGTGAGCGGCGGAGACCAGGCAGACCAGAGCTGCTGGGGAGCGATCACACGCCTGACAAGGGAGCACACCCCGGGAGGGTCCACCAGTACTTGACTCGTGCCCAGCACAGCTGACCCCACCAATGAGTCAGTGGCGCTAAGAAGCTCAAGCCAAACCCGTGCCTTCAAGTCCCCGCCAGGACCGAACGGAACTGCCCCATTAGCTTTCCACGGCTGCACTGCCTCTGGAAGCCAACTGCCCTGTCTTGCTCCTGCATAACGGAGGGTGGATTTGAAGCTCGACCTGCCAGTAAAAAACCTGCTCAAGCTGAAAAATGCTATGAAAGGAATTCTCATAAATGCTGCGGGCCCATGGGCATGCTCCACTGCACCTGCTGATTAACTCTCACCGCCATGTCCCCCCTGCCCCAGAGGGCCTCTGACCTCTAACACTCAGGGTGCTCGAAGCGCGTGGGCCTCACCATCACTGTCAGTTCACTTTTTCTTCTCAGCAGTTGGCACCCCACCCGTTGCTCTCAGTCCTTGCTGCCTTCACACTGTCCCGGGCCAGTCCCAGGCGCAGGAAACTGCCCTCCCACGTCCTTCCCAGGCTGCTCCCTCGGAGGCCCAGTGGGCCACAAACCTCGTTGGGCAGCAGCAACAGCACTTGGGGTCCTCTCGTGCCACACTCTAGAATGACCAATCTCAAGGTCTCTGCAGGGCCCTGAGATCCCTGTGGGTGCCCTTAACTGCACGTAAGGGACACTCCCTGAAACCTTGATCAGGATTCCAACAATGCTGGTGGCCGCCCCAGGCAGGGATGTCACCCCAAAACCACTGCACTGGAGGCCATTCAGACTCAGAGAAACCCTACGACACCAGAGCCAACAGTGTCCCAGGGTTCTAAGACGACATTTTTATGACAGCAGGAAGCCTTGTCTTTCTCCCGCAGAGCTACGGGTAAACTTGAACTGCTGACGTTGCGGTTAGCAGCTGGATGTGTGCACCACTACACCACCAGGGCTCCTTGGGCAGAGGGACGTTTTTGTAAGTGATTCTTCTTCACTTTAGACATCCCCGGGTGCTTGAATGACTCCACAATACGTAATCACTTACTTAATTAAAGAAGGAGCTATCTAAAATGCATAGGGTAAACCATGTTCCCTGAACTCAACTCACCGCCACCGTGTAGGTGCCAACTCTTACGCTGGAAGACACACATGGTGAGTGTGCTCGGCTGCGAATGGCAAGGTTAGAGGTCTGTGTCTAGCCAGAGGTGCCTCTGAGGAAAGGCGTGGGGATCTACTTCTGGTAAACCAAACTCAGGGCTGGGGAACAAGAAGCAAAGGCATTGGGATACAGAATCATGCCCGCTAACAGGTATGTCCTGGTTACTAATGCACATCATTCCGAAAAGGGCTGGACAGAAACAGTGGGTGACAGCAGTGCCGGGGAGTGGAGGGGGGTGTCTTTCTCCTCTCCATTATATTTTACTCTGCCTCCCCCCTCAGTCCTCTATACTGAGCATGTCCCCAAACTCAGAAGCTGAACAGAGACTGAAACAAATCACTGCAACAGCACATCAAACTGACAGCACAGCCACACCCACACCAAACTCACACCGTCAAGTCAATTGGGACTCAGAGCAGCCCCTCCAGAACGGGGCAGTGCTGCCCTGGTGGGTTTCTTAGAGTCTAACTCTTTAGGGGAATCGAAAGCCTCCTCTTTTTCCTGAGAAGCCGCTTGGTGGTTTTGAACTGCTGACTTTGTGCTTGCCAGGGCTCTGAGGGAGGATTTATTCATTTTATCATCAGGAAAAAAAACACCCAAAATTAAAACCGTAAACCTACTTTCAAAAACATAAAAGCTACAGAAAGGCAAAACAAATAAATTGATCCAAGCTGTAACCCATGACCTATTATTGATAACCATTCGCATTTTGGTTTCTCTCTATCCAGTCTCTGTTCCCCTCAGGCAGCTGTTCGCTTTTTAGCTTGATTTGTAGAAGCAGGATTATGCTACATATATAATCATGTTTCCTTACTTGATGTGTTTCCCCCACGTAAGAGACATTTCATTCATGTGAGTGGATACTCTGCCAGGTCATTCACGACCGAGCAGGGCCTGGTAAATGTTTCCAGAAAGGTTTGATAGTTAATGTGCTTGGCTCTGCAAGTCACACCGTCTCTGTCCCAACGGTCACTGCTGTGCACAAGCGGGCCAGGACAGTGCGCTTCCAGGAGGAAACTGGCTCCATGTAGGCTTGATTAAGAAAAGTAAAAATCGGAATATAATTTCCACATGCTACAAAGTATCAGCCTCCTTTCAATGTCATCCCCCCCCCCCCTTCCCAACCATTCAACAATTGAGAAAACCCTTCTCAGGTCCTGAAGACAATACCAAAGGAGCAGGCAGGTCAAGGTGGCTCATGGACCAGAGCGCTTTGCTCACGCCTGCCATGCTGGCCCACCATGCAAGCCGCCTGCCTCCTGACTGCCTCTCGTCGTCCTGCTCAATCCCTGGTCTGGCTCTTCTCCGTAGGGAGGCAGAGAGCACCCTCAATGTCCTTAGAGTGCCATGTGCTTTATCGAACACCGGCCTTTCTCAGCATCCTGCTGGCCGCGCCTTCCAGCACCCCCTCTGTGCTCAGAGTCTAAAGGAGCGATGGCCCTCATTCCCCGCCCAGGACCCTTAGCTCCTGCCTGGGCCTCTCAACCTTCCCTCTCATGGTGGGGTCCACTCAGCTTCAAGTCCACAGTCTCCTCTGAACCAACTCTTGACAAGCACTCCACGGCCGCTGGCTGTGTTCAGCTAGAGGACAGTGTCTAGTTGAGTTTGGGGGATTCACGAAACAAGTCAGTATGCTGAAGTCTCCAAGAGGTCAAATCCAAGGAAGAAGCCCATTGGCTCTGTTTAAGGCATCAGCAAACATGTTTCCTTCCTAGTACTAGTTCTGGTAGACTAGAGAAATAAATTCCTAAGCACACATATGTATGTATGTATATAAGGGAGAGGTTTAGACACAAGAGGAATGGAACACTGAGAAAGCATCTCAACCCAGTCCAGTTCAAGGTCATAAGTCCAATACCAATCTATAAAGTCTTCTTCAGATTCATGAAGCACATGCAATGACACCAGGACAATCACAGGCCGGCGGGTACAGAGCCTTGTATATCCAGTGGTGGGACCTCTCTGTGGCTTCTCAATCATGTCAGCGCTGGCAGGAGTCTTTGCGTGGCTCTTCGGCCTTCAGAGTTCTGGTTCCATCAGGGTAAGCCCATGTGGCTTCTCCTCCGGGAAGTCTCCCAGGAAGTCAGTCTTGTGTCTTATCGCAGAGCGCCTCCAAGCGACTAAGTCAAGAGTCTCAGCCAGATTTCCCAGAATTCTCAAAGAAGGCCAGGCCCACACAGAGATCTCATTGACTATATCTCCAGATTGACAGGCTAGACTTCACCCCAAACTCTTAATCCTCAAATTGACACCAGCTTAGGGGACTGGCGCACTTCCGGTTTCCTTCGCACCCATCCTGGCTCAGGGCCACCCTCCTGGGAAGGGTAGAACTGCCCTGGTGGGTTTCCAAGACGGAAACTGTTTACAGAAGTAGAAAGTCTCATTTTTCTCCCACAGAGTGGCTGGTGGTTTGGAACTACTGACCTTGTGGTTAGCAGCCAATGGGTAACTTGCTACGCCATCGGCACTTCTGCCAATTTTCCCTTAGGCTCCGGTGACATCTCTTAAATGCATTTCTCTTGTGGGAAGTGCTGGTAGGCTCGTAATCCCTCTCCTTCTAACACCTCAACTGGTGGGTCTCAAGCCTTCGAGTGCAGAAGGAACACTCGATGATTTGCACTTTCGTGCACCTGGTACCTTCCTAACTGCTTTCCATCCATCGTCTCACTTAATCCTCCCAACAAGGAACGAGGTCAGGTTCATTACAGCCAAATGCATCAGAGGAGGAAACGGTCTTCGAGGTTAAGTCCCTTTCTTCACCCCACACAAGGAGACTAATGGTGCTGCAGCCCAAGGCTCCCACTCAATGTGCTCAGGTCCTTCTGATGACTGACCAGATACCGTGAGCTAATAAATGCTGGCTGGGGTCACAGGTCACCGTGGTCTGAGGCAGCTTGCTTTATACCAAGTTAGTAGATAAATAGTCATCTGGGGTGCCTTAAGATCCAATGGAAAAAGAATGCATCACATGCGTGTTTGAGAGTTTTTCTGGAAGAATTGCCTATACATCTCAAAAGATTCTCAAAAGGATTTACATGCACCCCAACACACACACACACACACACACACACCCCTTCCCCAGCCCCTCATGAAGGATCATCACATAATACATGGCGGCTGGATACAGGCATGTCTTTTTTTTTCTTTCCACATCACTGCCCTGGTGGGAGTAGGAAGGCTAGCCTTGTTCCTGGAGAGCTGCTGCTGGATTTGAACTATCAACCCCGTGGGCTGGAGGAAGGCATGTCCTTTTGGAGTGAGTGGTGAAAGTCCCACAATCAGAGGCACATGATCCCGGACGTCGATTCTCAGCACACAGCTTGTCCGAGAATCTCTCCCTTGGTCCAGTCCTAGAGAAACCTGGCAGGAGTAGCAGGAGTCCAGAGTGATGGAGCGGGGAGGGGCTGAGGGGACAGGGTGGGCCAGTTCCTCATGCATTGAGGAACAGGTCTGGGTTCGGCGACACAGTCTCAGACCCAAATTCCACAGACATGCTCAAGTTGGCTGCCTGAGCATGCCCACCACGTGTGTGTCACAGCCCCTCTGCCAGGAGAGCTCTCCCCCCCAGCCTCAAGCTGCTGCTGCAATCCTGCATGTGACTCTTGCTGCCAGCGAGTCAAGGCGGACTCTTCGTGATGTTCCTGAGATGGTAACTGCTGACGGGTGTAAAGCTGCTGGTGGTTTTCAAATACCCGCCGTGCGGATTGCAGCCCACTGTGTGACCACTATACCACCAGGGCTGCCCTAGCCAGTCCGTTTCTCTAGCTCTAAAATGGGAATGACGCCACTCACTAGCGATCAACCTGATGGGTCAATGGAGAGCCAATCTTGTAGACTGTGTTAGTCCCGGCAGACGAGAGAAACAAATTCATGATATAAGGGAAAGGTTTATATACGAGAGGAATGGGACATTGAGAAAGCCTCCCAACCCAGTCCAGTCCAAAGTCATAAGTCTGATATTAGCCCATATGTCTGATACCAGTCTATAAAGTCTCCTTCCGACTTATGAAGCACGTGTGATAACACCAGGACAATCACAGGCCAGTGGGTGCAGAGTCTTGTGTGTCCAGCGGCAGTAGAAGCATCCTGGCACTGGCAGGGGTCTCCCCATGGCTCCTCGTTTCCAGGGCTCAGGGTCCATCAGCAGTATCCATCGGTGGTAGAAGCATCTCAGCGCTGGCAGGGGTCTCTCTGTGGCTTCTCCAGCCCCAGAGGTCTGGTTCCATCAGGGCAAGCCCATTTGACTTCTCCTCTGGCTCCTCCACTCTTCAGGTATCAGTATCAATCAGCGTGCTGTCATTTCATCTTGTCAGCAGTTCGTGGCCCCCCCCCCCCCCCGCCCCGGGAACTCAGTCCAAATTGGGAAATAGCATGAGACTTCCCAGAATTCTCAGGAGAAAGCCATGCCCACCCAGAGGTCTCATTGGCTATCTCCAGATTAACATGCTAGACTCCACCTCCACACTTCCAATCATGAAATTGACACATGAGTACATGACCACCACACAGATGTAAAAACCCCGTTCTCTTTTGTAACCAGTGGGAGGGACAGCCCTACACACAGGAAAGATCTTTGTAGGAATGTTCAACTTTCTGCTCCATGCACTACAGAAGAAAGAGGCTAACGCAGAACAACCCTGTCCCTAGAAAAACCTCCACACAAAACATGAAGGACAGTGGGCCGAACCTCTTCCTTCTCTGTTTCTTCCGTTCATTCAATCAACAAGCCGGCGTGGGTTTCTAAGGGAGAAGATAAACGACCTTCCTGATTAGCCCTTTAGTGAGTCAGGTACCCGTCCTAACTGCTCTCCATCCATCATCTCACTTAATCCTCCCAACAAGGAACGAGGTCAGGTTCATTACAGCCGCATGCATGCGAGGAGGAAATGGTCTTCGAGGTTAAGTACCTTTCTCCACCTCACACAAGGAGACTAATGGTGCTGCAGCCCAAGGCTCCCACTCAATGTGCTCAGTGCTATCAAAGGTACGGAACCATTAACCAGGAAGCAGCGGCTGGATTTTCTCGCCCACCTGGTCTTACAGGCGCAGATGAAAAATGCCGGCCAGAGTGCTAAGGGGTGGGGAGCTGAGGGGTGGGACAGGAGGAGACCACGAAACTTAAAGTCTCTTGAGACAGAGCAGTCGGGAATGCCACTTCCACTGCACAGGTGACGGTGTCTGGGGTCTGTCCCTCTTCAGACTTCAGCCAAAGGAGGGCGAGAAGAGGTGATCCTTTGTGGCTCCCCTTTCAGGGTTACAAGCCAGGCAGACTGTGTTAGTATGGGTGGACTAGGGAAACAAATCCAGAGAAGAGACTCGTGTGTGAAAGAAAGAGCTGTATATCAAATGTGGAGAAAACATCCTAACCCCGTCCAGATCAAGTCTGTAAGTCCGATATTAGCCCACATGTCTGATACCATCTATAATGTCATGTCGCCAAAGGCAGGCAGCTCACAGGCCAGTGGGTGGAAAGACTCGCATGTACAGTGGCAGTAGAGGCATCTCAGCCCTGGCGTGGGTCTCCACATGGCTCCTCTAGCTCCAGGGCCCTAGCATGGCTCCACGTGTCTTCTCAACAGGAGTGTCTCCCAGGGAATTGACTGTGTGTCCTACCTCCAGCGAGCTCCTTATCTCCTTAGTACCTCCAAATGAGGCCATTCAAGCTGAGGCCTGATTGACAGGCTAGGCTCCACCTCTCTACAAGTTAACACTAGTCATAGTAACTACCACACAGGCACAAGCACCAGCAGCAGCACTTCCAGAGCACTGGCCGGGTGCAGGCTTTACACACACCAACAGATTTTAATTCACACCATGGCCCAGCGGGCCACACAGAGACGTCTCTGCTGATTCTTGCTCTGATACAAAAGGCCACATCCCAAGGAGGCGTCATCAAGGTACCGCTTAATTGACAGGCTGCACTCCGCCTCGAACCAGGAGCGTCTAGTTGACTTCAGTAGTTCAGAGACCCGGAGCTGGTCCCTCTCTCCCTTCTGTGGCAGTCCCTAATCTGGTGTCAATTTGAGGATTAAGAGTGTAGGGGTGCGTCCTAGCCTATCAATCTGGTAGCCAATTGAGATAGCCAATGAGACCTCGATGTGGAGAGAGTCAATGACACTTCTGAGAATTCTGGGAAATGTGGCAATTCCTTCTTGGAGACGGAGACACCATCTTGGTTCACTTCCATGCAGACTCTCCACTGACAAGGTTTACTTCCTGTGAAACATCCCTGTGGAGAAGCCACATGGACCTACCCTGATGCAGTCAGAAACCTGGACCTAGAGAAGCCACGGAGAGACTCTTGGCCCGCGATGAGATGCTTCTAGTACCACTGACTTGTGATCTTCCCGCATTCAGCATCATTGCATGTGTTTTGTGCGTCTGAAGAGGACTTTATAGATTGTTGTCAGACACATGGGCTAATATTGGACTTAGGGACTTTTGATCTGGACGGGGCTGGGATGTTTTTCTCAATGTTCCCTTCCTCTTGTAGATAAACCTCTCCTTTATACATATAGGAGTGTCTGTGAATTTGTTTCTCTAGTCTACAAACATCTTTCTATGCCTCAGTTGCCTCGTTTCTGGCCGGGATGGTTTTCGCTGCAGCTTTGACAATCCATGGTATACAGCTCACAGGATGAGAGGATTACACGATCCTGTTTGGGAACACTTGACCACTGGCACCTAACGAGCGCTTCACATATGCTGAGTCACCAGCTGCGGAAGGAGCACTCGCTGTTGCTGGGGGCTGATGGCCATGTCGTTCTCCTGCGGGGGCCACTGGGGGGGTCTCAGCTGCCCCCCCCCTTCTAGTCAGTGGCTGAACCTGTAACCTTTGTGCTGCCAGAGACCTGGAGCAACAGCAGGAAGTAACGTCTTCCAGACACTCAGGAACTTTTTCACAGCACCCCCCCACCCCCGCTTCCACAGTGTGAGGGACCCTGCGACTCTCCGTCAGAGGTGGATGGCAACTCCGTCCCTTCTCAAGGGGGGCAGACTTAACGGGACGCCCACGCTGGGTCCATCTGGCATCAGGCAGCTTCTGCTTAGCTCATGGGGCAGTCCAATGAGGAAGATCGGGGTCCATGGGAGCTCTAGTCCAGAAGGGAGTGAGAAGCGGAGCCTGCCCAGCGGACAGCCCGGACATCGAGGGGCAGAGGAGCCAGTGTTGTGACCTATCAACAGTACTGACCCACGGATTCTAGAACAATGTATACTGTCAACCAACCCATGAGCTCAGGAGAGGTCAGCCCCTGAAAAGGACACCAGGCTTGATCATGCGGAGGGACGCACCGGCCATGGACTCAGGCACGTGGTCAGCAGAGAGGGTGACGCGGGCCAGAGGGGTCTTGCTCTTGGGTACGTCGGGGCACTCTGTGTCGGAACCCCTGCGACGGCACCGGATGAGAAACGAGCTGTGAAGGCGACCAAGACAGGCCTGGTGAAGAAGAGATGAAGAAGACAGCCTGCTGTTCTGAGCGTACACTCTTCAAAGGAAACACGCTTGCCACGGTCTCCATGTGGCACCGATGGTTAGTGCTTGACTGCTAACTTGGGTACAGACTGACATCTCAAACCCAGCTGCCCGTGCCAGGGGGGAAGAAAGGGGTTGGTGAGGGAGGCTGTGGGGACTCCAGTCCCTTCTCTGCAAGCTGTGGGTGCAGACAGTCCTGACACCGTGCAGACAGTTATCACAGGCTGGGTCAGACCAGAGAGTGGGATATGTGAGGCGCAAGCTGAAGAAGACCTCTGGGCAGGGGACCCACGTGGCCTCCCCGGAGCCTCTGAGCTGGTCTGGAAGGATGAGGGGAGAATCCATGCCACGTGGAATAGCTGCTGCATGTCCCAGGGTCACCGGGAAGTGCCCAGTCTGTTTGGCACAGGACTGGGCGTGGAGGGGAGTGGGGGGAGACACGCCTCCTCTGGGAAATAGCTGCTGGAGAAAGGGATCTGTCTGGAGTTTCTGACTCAGCCCTCCCCTGGCAGGTGGAGGAGGGTCCAGAGGGTGAGGGTGGAAGCAAGGAGGCCACATTAACATTCAAAGGAGACAAGACACGAGCCTGACCTCCTCAAGGGTGCAGAGGGCGTCCAGCCTTTCTTCCCCAAATCCCTCGCTGTGTCAAAAATAGAGCTGGGCTAAAGACCATGATTAATCAATGCTGAATTATTGATGCCGTACTTCTAAATGAGGGTACAGGGATCAGCCCCGGAACCAGCACCCAGGAGGGCTTCAAACCCAAGGGTTTACTTCTCCTACCCAACCCAGTTGGACTCTGCCTGGCACGGCACTGCCGAGGCACTGACTGGTCCAGTCTAGCTCCTCGCCCCCGGGCCGGGGCTGCTTCCCATGCTTCCCTGACTCATTTCTGAAACCTCCAAGGCCTGCTGAACCGTGGGGGCAAATTCTGGCTCTGAAGACATTCTAGAACAGCCATACTTAAAGCAGCAGCACCCACACCTTTTAAGTGGCACAACCTTCCATCGCTTCCTCCCTACCGCTCCCCACCCCCTTGCTCCTCCTTTCCCCAGAGGCTGACGTGGCCATGACTCCTTTCTCTCCAGGACATTTACATACAGACACATGTAACCGCTGACATGAAACAGCTCTGCTCAGCCTATTTCCTCCCCCACATACAAATCCCATACACAAAGACTTCAGCTTGTCTGCTTCCTCGCTGTTGGGTCGAGACTTCCTCGCCTAGCCTTTGGACATGCTGCCGGGAAAGACCAGTTCCTGGAAAGGGATACCCTGCTTGCTAAAGTGAGGGGACCAGGGGGGCAGGAGAAAGGGGAAGTCCCTGGGCAAGATACATTAACACATTGTCATTAACACATTAACATGCTGTCACAGGGGCTCAAACTTAAACTCAGGGCTGACAGTGTCCCAGGACTGGGCAGCGCTGCGTTGTGTTGGACTTGGGGGTCACTGAGAGTCTAAACAACCGGGCAGCGCCTTCCGACAGCACAGGAGGAGCCCAGCACAGACTCACCCCACGGTGGGGTAACTCTACCTCCCAGGTTTGGTGTTGGCGCCTACTTCCTCAGACGTGCCCTCGAAAACCTGGGGGTTTTCTGTGTTAACGAGGTGACTCAGGAGGAAGTTGATGAGGCAGGAAAGGCCCAGGTGAGCAGACCCGTGGGAAGTGGGCCGTGCAGTTAGCTAGGACTATGACCTTGGGTTTCCAGGCTCGAGGAAGGTTCCCCAACACCTGGGAGCCTCCTCAAACCACTGCCACTGGCTCCATCCTGACTCAGCACCATGAGAGACGGTTTCTGAGATGGGCTGGGGACCCTGGCGGGAGCCGCCTGCCTCACCTTTCTCACCCGGAGCTGCTGGAGGGATGGAACCCGCAAACTTGAGGAGAGAAGCCCATCAGCTAACCCACCGCACCACAGGGCCTCACTCCTTTGCGGGACGTCCCTTTTGGGAACATGGGCGCTCTGAGTCGGGGACTGGGGTACAGTGCAATGACTCGGTCTGGTTCTTCTAGTCTTTCAAACTTCCATTCAGTGACGAGCGTAGAGGGCTCTAACTTGGGGATGGGTCGGTGTGGCCATATCCACTGGGCACAAGAGTGAGCCACCTCAGCAGCGGGAAAGGAGAGAATCTGGGGCCACCTAGAGAGAAGAACTATAAGTGTACAAGTGCCCCATCTGCAGTGGTGGAGGCAGTGGAGGCCGCAGCCCTGAGACCATCAGGCACAGCAGAGGAGCCACGCTCAGCCCGAGGGGCAGACCAATGCTGTGTGACGGGACAGCGGCCTTCTGGTCCAGAGAGCAGGTAAGCCCAGTGATCTGGGGCAGGAGGCTGGCTTGTTTCACAGGGTGCTCTCCGGGTGTTATCAGCACAAAGGATGCTTATGAAGGTTGACTGAGCAGGGCCCAGGCTATGGGGCCTCATGGCCAGGAGGCTAAGGACCACAGAGAGGTGGGGCTGCCAGCAAGGCTGGGAAGGAATACTGTGGAAAGAGGAGTGTGCCCTAATGTCTTCTGATCCTGACTGGTGGCCATCTGTTAACTATGCTTATCAAGTCCCGTAATTGTGAGTACTGTCTTTAAGAGTTGCGTGCGGCCTTTTCAATGGGCCATTGAACCCAGCAGAAAATCAGTGCTGTCAATGTGGGGCTGTGGGCATCAGATTAGGGTAAGGGAGCTGTGGGATGGAGGCTTGTCTGATCTCTGCCTCGTAGGAATCATTCTTGGGCAGAAGTAGAGTTGGATTCTCTGTCCCAGAGGAGATGAGAGATGATCTCCCTCTCTTTCTTTCTCTCTCATACACACACACACACACTCCATACACACCCACCATTTCCTCAGGAACTCTCCCAGACCTCACCCTCTGTGTCTCTTCATCTGTATCCCTTTTCCCATCATCAAACCTTAATTGAAAGCCGAATGCTTTTCCTGAGTTTTGAAAGTCATCCCAGCACGACTGACCCAAGGGCACTGTGGGAGCCAGTAGGTTCAAAGCAAAGGCCTAGAGAGAACCTAAGCTTGCAGCCAGCCAGTCAGAAGTCTGGGGACCCTTGGGGACCTCTGAGTTTGGGGCTGCCATTCGGAAGGGATCGTTGGGGAAACCCCAATGGGTGAGCAGCGGGTCAGAAGGGAGGGTGTCGCCGGGGTCAGAGCTTGTGACGGGTGTGTGCGTGCTCCGATGCAGACAGCAGCTGGAGGACTGGTGACCCTGGTCCGGCGGGGAGGTCTGCGTGTCCAGAGGCATCAGAGGGGGGCAGAGGGGACCTGAACTGGTAAGACACTGCTCTGGCGGATGGATCAGCACAGCTGGTGTCAGAGATGTAAAAAGCGGACATGTCCATGTTCCCTCCTTCTTTTGGAGAACCCCTGGTGGTGTTGGGCATCGTCAAGCTTGTCGGGTCGGGCCCATCAGCTGGGGCTTGCTACATCCATGAAGGTTGATAGTCTCGGGTGTCCCAGAGGCATTTCTCCCCTTCCCCCCGACCCCAACCCCCCACAGGGTCGCTCTGAGTCGAAAGTGACTTGTGGTAGTGGACTTTTTGACTTTTCTTTATCTATCCTCACACTGATGGATACTTAGGCTCTTTCTAAGGTCCCTCCCCCCCCAATAACATTACTTTTCATGAAGCTCCTGGCTTCCTTTCCCCAGTAGCCACCACGCTCCCGTCCCACAGATCTGTTAGCATGCTGTCCAGTCAGCCCAACTCACGGTGGCCCCAGGGTGCTGGTGCAGAATGGTACTCCTTAGTGCTTTCCAACAGCTGAACTGGTCAGGACAGACCATCAGGCCTTGCTTCTGAGGCACTTTGGGTCGGTTTACAGGTTCCATCGTCTGGTTTATCCCCAAGCGTGTTCACCCTTTAAGCCCTGCTGGTGTATGTGGGGTTGTATAGAAGACTTTTCCCCAATTCCATCTCTTCCAAAATATTAACCAAATATGAGAAGCTGTTTGCCAGCACTTGGTGGGAGATCAGATGCTTAGAGATAGTGTCCCTAAAGGTTCTGGCCATCAGGACACCATTACCTCTCCCACAAGAGGTAACGCCCTGCTAACGCCCTGCTGTTAAGACAATGGGGCACTTCCCCTGAAAGCTTGGGCTAAATCAAGTCCCCTGCCCTAAGGCAATCAAGGTCAGGCTGTCATTAGAAATCTAAGGCCCGTCCACTTTGTCACATGTGGGACCCCAATACCACCCTTCCTATTGCATGTATGTCCCTAGATTGTCCCCCTCATTGCTGTATAACCTATAGTGCAACCCCTTCCTGTGATGGGTGGTTACCCCCAAATTTACATATACTGGGGTTAGCAATAAGCTTTCTCCCTCCACTCAGGGCTCCTTGCGGCACCCGGTTTCCTGCCCACACTGTGCGTGGACCTGGCTGCTGAGATCATAGCCGTCCGGGAGGTGAGCAGGCTACCCTGAAATGTGTCTGGCTCCATGATTTCTCTCTCTCATATTTTCTGCGACGTTACTATAATCTTTACTTGTCGCTGTACAATTGTGCCTACTGGACCTGCGACGATGTGTGAGGGGCTGGCTCCTCCGACCGGTGTCAGGTTGCTAGCTTTAAGGTCAGCAGTTCGAAACTACCAGTTGCCCTACAGGACAAAGACAGGTTTTCTACCCTTGTAAACAGAGTCTCAGAAACCCACAGGGGCAGTTCTGCCCTGTCCTCTAGCGCCGCCATGTGTTGGCAAGGACGAGGGCAGTGAGTTTGGTTTGGTGTTAACCATGTGTACCCCCCTCCAGGAGGGGCCCAAAGACCACACTATCCTATTCCTCTCTCTCTCTCTCATGCCCTGTCACTCAGCTCTTAGCACCACCATCCACACCTTCCACACCTTCGCCTGCCCTCTCACAGGGGGTTTCACAAGCCACTGAGTCCAACGATCCCAAGGAGGAGGCATCTCCCAGGAGCAGCAGCAAAGGGGACGCCCCGCACCGTGCCTTAACCCATACCACCAGCCACGGCAACCGATCTCCCAGTCCAGCCTGGATCCAGGCCGTCAATCCGGCAGAAAAGGCTCACAGAGGAATATAAGTCCTGGTATTTGCCCTCTACTTTCTGGAGAGGAGAATTAAGACAGGATCATATTACTTGCCTGTAAATGCTCCCTCTCCCTGTAATTACCCAAGATCAACTGACCACTGTTTCTTTCCATCCGGCTGCATAGATGACGGATGTGGGCTGAGGGTCAGGCTGCCTGGTGTCTTTAGAGAGGCCTGCCTCGTGGCATGGCCCCCGCCCTCCCCCTTCCTCCACTCCCACCCACTACCCCCCTCCCCCACCCGCTACATCCAGGGACAGAGTCAACCACACGCTCAGCAGACTCCTGGTTCCTTTCCACAGCCACACACTTGCCATGGCCGCTGGTACCCGTGGGCACTACGCCAACTCAGGGCGGTGCCCTCCTCTGTCCAGGTCCAGCTGTGTGCTTGGCAAGTTTCCGACTTCTGACCTCTTCCCTGCAGCTCTCCAGGCCTTTCTTCTGAGGCACCTCTGTGTCCGCGTCTGCAAATCTCCAGGCTGGTTCGCACCACTGAGAGCTTCCCCACGGATGTGTTAGGATTTCTTTCTGGGGCCCGGAGACCCTGACGCAGTCGGGGCGGGAGACGTCGGCGGGGTGTCAAGGCAGTCCCTGCTCACCGCACCCCTCCAATCCCCCAGAACCAGAAGAACTCCTGCCAATAGCGACTGTCACACTCCGTCCTGCCTCCTCTTCCTCCCAGAAGGCTGGCAGGCTTCATCTGTGTCCCCCTCTTTGTTCCCAAGGGCACAGGAAGAGAATCACGAAGCCCAGGTTCTGTCCCCAAAATGTTCAAGGGACTCCTGCGAATGACATCAACATAACAGCCCCCCTGGGCAGCTGTGGGCTGGAGAAGACCACTGGCAGCCTCTCGGTGGCATCAGGAGCAGGACCAGAGAGAAAGGGGTACTATATGAGGCTTTAGGAAGCTCATGAGCAGGGGTTTCTTCTGTCCCTTGACACAAGAGTCTCCCTCCTCTGTCTCTCAACACCCAGGCCATAGAGACACACAGCTACAAGATGGAGTTGCCAAGCAACTGGGTGGCCTTCAGAGGAAGCTCAGAGCCGTCTTCTGGACCAAGGGCCAGCTCCTCCTGCCACCCACTGTTGGGCACCCACTGAAGGCAAGCCCAACTACCCAGCCCGGCCACTCGAAGCTTCTCCATGACATGCTCCTTTGGGGTCCGGGAGGTGGTGCCATGATGCACACAGTGGCCGCGTCAACATCACAACTGAGTTTCCCTCCAGAGCCTTGTTCATCCTCGGCACTTGTAGACACTCAGTAGATGGCAGAGAGGAAAGGAGACCCACAGTTGGCCCCGGGCCCCAAGCCCGTCTCCTGTGGAAGGCAGGCAGGTGGCTCTGGGAGCAGGGGCAGGCTGTCCTGGAAGAAAGAGGAGTGGCGGGGCTGGCACCCTACTCTGTCACCTCCAGCTCTACTCACTGAACGACTGATTTCTCCCTGAACCATCACAGCAGCCGAGAACCTTTTGATCTGCTCTCATGTGTTGTACATGTGTGTGTGTATACTGTATGCGTGTGCATGTTGTATTTGTGTGCATGTGTGTATGTAAAGTGTATGTCTGTGTCATGTGTGTGGCTGAAGTGCATGCATGTATCTGTGCGGGGGGTGTGTGTGTCTCTGATGTGTGTGTGTGTGTGTGTGTGTGTGTGTGTGTGCTGGAACAGTATACAGCCTGGGAGTGAAGCACGCACAGTAGACGGGCCGGGCAGCACAAAGGGGACACTCGTATGGCACTGCTGAGCCTCAGGAGGAGCCCAGAAAAGCACCCCCCTTCTGGTGGTCGCTCTCCTGGGGGCAGCTGAACCCTGCACTCAACGTGGCCCCCCCATACCCTGCACTCTACACCCTTCAGCTCCCACGCTGACCACCGCTGCTCCACTCACCACAGCTCCACATCGTGGCCCAGGGTGCAAATCCCCACGCAGCTGCCTCACTGGCTGGAATTCTCTGTTTATTTTGCTTTGAACCAGTTGGGCACCCTTTATGAGAAGCACTCCCCACCCCCCATACACACACTCAGGACCAGTCAGACTTGACCAGGTGAGCACGTGTGCCCTCTGTCTCAGCATACAAGCACCTCCCCAGTCATCTGGTGCTGCGACAATGGCTTGCAAAACTCTGTGTTCTCAGAGTGGAGGAGGCTGGACCAGGGCAGGCGCTCCCTCTACCCGCGCAGGGAAAGGCCTCACCCCACTTTCTGCCCCGCCTAGGTTCCTCAGAGATGCTGGGCATATTTCTCTCCCTCTCTGGGATTGCTTCTTGCTTAATCTACACTTCCCTAGCTCAAGAGATTGGTTTAAGACACACCCCATCCTGATCTGGCCTCAGTAACCTACCAGAGGCAACCCACTCCCACATGGGATGATAACCACCACGGTGGGGGTGCGTATTCACCAGATATATTTTGCGTGGACACACTTGAAGCCCTAACAACCATGTAGGGCACAGAGTCTGTGGGCAGGCCTGCTCTTGTTGTGGGCATGGGTGGGCAGGCACCCTAAAATATACCTAGCACACTCATGAAGCAACAATCTCCCTCCTCGAGGAGCAAGAGCCAAGAGCACTCTGCTGCTCGGGGAGGCCCCAAGTACCTGCGGGGCTGGGAATTACGACAGCAGTCCACAGGGTGCCTTCTCTCCCCGCTTGGACTTCCTCAGCCTGTGGCTCAGTCCTCGTGCCTGGCCCTCACCTGCGGGCAGCCACTAGCTGCCCATTTTTTCCATCCAAGGAACAGGCCTAAGAATGCCTGTGGGCAGATGGAGAGCAGCGGGGCCCTGGGAGGAACAGACAAGAAAGCGGTCCAGAGGAATGACACCGAACGTGGGAGGCAGAGATCCAGGTCCGAGGCGCCCAGAGGAGGGGGCAGTCATCTGATGGGCTATCAGAGAGGGGCAGGGCCTCCCTAGGCATGACACGTGTAGCCTTCCAAGGGGAGGGAGGAAAACAATCAACACTCCGGAGGGAACGGGTAGAGCATTGAATCCACACAGAGAGGCCAAGGAGCAAAGGCCTGGCAAATGACTCCTGTAAAACCCTTCTCTGACTGCCCTATGGAGCCCGGATCTAGTCCACACTGCAGGGGTCTGCCCGTGGTGGGAGGGACATGTACAGTCTGAATCAGGTCTCGGGCAGGGGTGCTGTCTGCTCCTGTAAGGAGGTACAGCCTCCGCAAGCTGAGGGGGACTGTTCTCCTCTGTCCTTGGGGTCACTGTGGGTCAGATCGACTGGACAGTCGTGGATGGGCTACGGAGGGGTTGGGGTTCCCCCTGTACAGTGGGTTCTTCACGGAGCATTTCATTTTGGCCTGGGTGACTTCTGTAAATGGGAGGTGGGGAGTGCACAACCCCTCACATAACCTCCCCCAACCCCCACCCCAGGACAGCACAGAGTCGAAGAGGGCGGGGTGTGTGGGTACAGAAGCATCGGAGACCGTGTCAGTGGTTCGGGGAGCTGGCTGATGATGGGAGGGGAGCTGTGGTGGAATGTGGGGGCAGGGAGAGAATAAGGGCAAAATGGGGTGGGTACAGACTGGCCAGCTGCCCTGGCAGGTGTGAAAAGCATCTGATGGCCAACCTCACTGAGTGCATTCTGAGCCCCAGCAAGCCCAGACGCATCGGCTGTCATGCCTGTGGAAGCAGATGGCCACGTCTTTCTCCCGTGGGGCAGTCGGGCGACTGGAGCCACTGACCCCTCGGCTGAGCTTGGACAGGGTGGGCCTCCACTCCTTTTCTTTGATTTCTCCCCCCAGCTATTAGTTGCTTCCCCAAAAGGCGCTTACTTCTGAGGGATGAACTTTCAATCCCATGGTGAGCCCTTGGTCTCTTCTGATGTCGCTCTCCTCTTACTGGGTCCAACCAGGAGCCCAGGGGGGAGCCTTCCTCCCAGCAGGCAGAGCCCTCCACCCCTGGTGACAGGTAGCCTGGGGAGTCCTGAGAAAGCACGGGTCCCAGAAGCACCCTGCAGCCCCCGGACTTACTCAGGGTCAACGACAGGATGTGGAGCCAAGGCCACCGGCTGCTCCACAGAAGAAGGGCCTGGCTCTCCACTCCCACAAGGAGTCATTCCCAGAACCCACAGGGCAGTTCTACCGTGCCCTGGAGAGCCGACACCCGTCAGAACAGACTCAATGGCGGTGAGCTCCGAGATCGGGTGGGCTGTGTGCTCCGGGGCACTCCTGCCACTTGAGGAAGGGAGCTTCCTGCACGTGGGTTGGCATCACTTGCTGTCTGTATGGTTTGACAAAGCAGCCAGGTTCAAACCCTCTCTGCCTTCTCCCCGCGCCGGAGGGAAGCCCAACCCAGGCACTCTGCAAATCAAATTAAAGAAGGAGGCAAGAAAGGCATGAATGAAATCCATTATCCTGAAATCGAGGCATTCTCCCTAGGATCCAGTAACAATGGGAAATTAGACTGTGTGCCTATGACAGTCTAGAATCGCCTCTCCCCCCGCCCCTCCACCCCCGAACTGGCATGGCACTCGCATTCTCAGCAGCCTGTGATCAACCCCCAATGCCCCCAGGAAAACAGAGCAGCCATTAGAACTGCTCAGAGCACAGCACTCCTCTGATACACGTGGGGCTCCACGGGCAGGGATTACGTGGACAGCCACCGTGGGGGCTGCCTCATTTTACCCCCTCAACCACCTTGGTGGTAAACAGTTTGTTGTGGTGCGGGACAAATGCTGTTGAGGCGTGCCTGAGTCCGTACTTCTTCCTGTGACGGGACAGCCCTTCGAGTGGGCATTCCCGAGTCCCGGTGGCTCCCTGTGATGGGACAGCACTGAGCGGAAGAAGGGCATTCCTGACTGCACTTTTTAGAGAAGCAGCCTGTCAAGCAGTAATCCCACAGAGAGAGCTCCCTTTTGCCACTGGAATCCTAGTGGGAAGAACAGCGTCCCTGTTTTACAGAGGAGCACATTGAGGTTTAGAAGAATAAAGTGCCACAGGGGGGTGTAAAGCCAGCACTAGAATCCAAAGTCTCTGAACCCAAGCTCCCTCAACACTGCCTCTACCTCTACCACCACCAGCACCATCAACACCTCCACTAACTCCACTACCTCCACCTCCACCACCTTCTCCACCACCACTGCCATCAACAACTTCACTATCTCCACCAGCATCACCATCATCATTACATACACCTTCTCTATCTCCACCACCACCAACACCTTCATTATCTCTTCCACCACCATCACCATCATCATTAACATACACCTTCACCATCTCCACTACCTCCACCACCATCGATATCTCCACCACCTCGAGACCACCAACATCACAACCTCCATCTCTACCACCATCAACACCTCCACTAACTCCACCATTACCACCACTGCCACCACCACCACCAACACTTCCACCACCTCAATACCACCACCATCGCCACCTCTATCTCCACCACCTCCAACACTATCACCACCCCCTCCTAGAAAACCCGATGGTACAGTTCTTCTCCATGACATGGGTCACTGTCCATTGGAATCAACATTGCCAGCACCTAAACACAACGGCAGCAGCAATAGTCTAACTCTCCCAGCTCACCCCTCCGCCGGCCCTCTGTAGGGCAGAAGGGGCGGGAGCCAGAGGCGGCGGATGGAAAGCAGGCAGACGGAGGAACCACTGCAGCTCAATGGCCCATCGATCAACCTGTGCAAGATGCCAAAAGACGGTCCATTTCGGGCCGCATTAGAGCCTCGGGCACTCGTCCCTCCTCAAGAGTCTCCGTCCACCGTGGACCCCCGCAGCTGCCCAGTGGGCGCCACTCGCCACAGAGGTCAACGAAGAGCAAATGCCAGGCAGTGTGAAGCCCGTTCCTGGAAAGCAGTCCAACGGTAGAGAGAGTCTTCAGTGGCGGGCTGGGGCAGGTACTGGCTTTACTGAGACACAGAAGACAGGCCAGCCCCCCCAGCCATCCCAGGGAAGATCATCCCACTGGTGAGGGGTCTGAAGATAAATAGTCCCAAAGGTTATCGCCTTGGCTGAGTGACACATCGGAAATACTGACACTGTGCTCAAAGGCAGGAAACCCTGACCACTCCCTGAAGGTCTCCATGTCCCTGCACTGCTGATAGCTGCAGCCACAGGAGATAGAGATCGGTGTGTGTGTGCCAGTGTTGGGCGGTGTGGGGGGTGCCTCTCAGCAGGAGCCTGTCATCAGCTGGTGACATATTCTCCGGGATCTCAGCAGGACTTCAGACATCCCACCCAGATAACTGCCGTGTGAGCAGCCGCAACGCATGCTGAGTGTGGAGGAGACCAGAGGGCCAGGGGGAACAAGCCGCCACAGGGAGGGTGGAGGCTTCCTTTCTAATCCTGCCCGCCCAGCCTTTTGCAGCCAGATATTTCTGGCTCCCCAAATTTAGGAAGGATATTAAAAGCAAGCCCAGCTCCAGGTTAGGGGGGGGGGGGGGTAGGGGAGAGCCAAGGACAGAGACTGTGCTCATTAACTTTGAGTTGACCTTGTCCGACAGGACTGACTCACCATACCTGTATATCTGACAGAAGGACAGGAGGGCTACTGCCTAAATCCATTTTACAGAAAAAACAATTTCCTTTTCTCCCCTCGGGAGAGAGTGAGGCAACAGAGAGAACACCACCAAAACCAGATCCACTGTTCTGGAGTCAACGACAGGGCAGGGCAAAACTGCTCCGGATGGCTTCTCAGGCTGGAAACCTTTTCCGGAACAGGTGACCTCATCTCTCTCTTGCAGAGCAGCTGGTGGTTTTGAAGCAGCGAACTTGCGGTGTAACAGCCCCACCCTGAGCCCGCTGCACTACCTGGACCCCTTGCTGAGAGTCCATCCTGGCTCACAGGGACCCGGCAGGACCCTGTGCATTTCTGGGGAACAAGTCTCTATGGGAGCCGAAAGCCTCCTCTTCCTCCCTGGCAGCCGCTGGTGGGTTCTAACTGCAGACCAACACCTACCACCCGGCCTCCCTGCAGAGAGAAAGGGACTGAGGAGGCAGCGGCTGTCAAACCCCACGGGGTTGGGCGGTGACACTGGTGTGTTGACAGAGCCTGTGTTCACTCCTGGGGGCAAGAGGCGCTGGGCCCCAGAGGAGGCTGCTTCACAGCAGGGGCTCCTGCCAGGCTCACGGTGGAGGAATGAATGTTGTGGACACTCAGAGGGGAAAAAAAATAGCTCTAAAGGCTCTGGGTCGATGCCGCGCACTGCAGAGTGCGAGGCCTCGGGTTTCACGCCGAGCTCCACGGCAGTCTGTCCCTCGGCTGGCTAAGGAGCAGTTGGTCCCAGGCAGGCCTGGGCACAGGGCCAATGTCCCCACATACACACCATTTGGGATTAAAGCACTCCTGCCCACAGGCTGGACCTGGTACTTTCTGCCTCTGCTCCAGGGAACCAGGACATCTCAGAAGGGAGTCATTTTATCCCAGAAGTACAAAGGAGGTACCTGCAGGCAGGGTGCAATCCAGAGACTTTAGAGACGGTCTTTGACTCTCCTCTCTAAGGATGTGTTCCCTATGGTAAAAGACGGAGAAGCAACAAGAGAGAACCAGTAGATAAAAGCTGAGCGAGGCTGCCTTGCTGCTGTTAGCTGTGCCAAGTGGGCCCAGCCTCACGGTGACCCAGAGCAGAACAGAACAGAATGCCACCTAGTCCTGCCGGACCATTGTGGATCAGACTATTGTGATCCACTGGGTTTTCCCGAGTGGATCTTCTAGTCCATCTTTGTCTAGAAGCTCTCCTGAAACTCACTCAGTGTCTTAGCGACAAGCACGCGCCACGAGACGCAGGCAGTGGCTGCCTCAGGGACACGCGGCCCTGGAATCAACCCTCGGTCTAAGGATCAGAGGGCCAGAGGTCTCCCCGTGCGCCACCAGTGTCCGCTCTGACCATCCTTTGAGTCCCTCTGCTCCTTCCTGACTGTATGTATTCAAGGCCCCTGGGCCTACCCTGGCTGCATATATGCCCCTCTGCGGGGAACAGACACAGAAGGAAATGGAAGGTGAGACACCCCCCAGAATCGTGATCCCGGGAGAAACTGAACACTCAGGACACATATCAGTCAAGAGGAGGTCCCTCATGTAGAATCAGAAGCAGCACTCAGAACTGCAGGTTCAGGAAAGACGCGGCGATGTACTTCCGGGCAGAGCTGGGCCCTCGCCTGCAGGCCCTCCCTTTGCACCAAGGGTGGAATGGGTCTGCAGGGGAGGCGCAGGCCCCGAGGGCTGAACCACAGGCCAGCTGCTGATGTGCACTTAGCACCTGCGGTGGAGAATGTTTCCAGAAGGA